>JBAMJV010009618.1:0-105000 GCA_037951105.1 Echinarachnius parma
GCATGATTTTTACCAATATCAAAGACAGGGTTGAAACCTGTTTGATACAGAGGCGTCGATCCTGGGGGGAATGGGGCGCCCCCCCCCCCCCCGGTCCCCATCGGTCCCCCAATAAAATATTGGGGGCGAACATATCGTTTCGCCCCCCTCCCCCCCCCCCCCCCCCCCCCCCCCCCCCCCCCCACCCCTCTCCCATTAATTCCGAAGATGCAGAAGCAAATCGGTGGATATAATACAAAAGACGGGAATAAACTACTTGATCAAGCGTCAAATTAGCCAGTTTTTAGTCTGGAAAACTCTGCAAATGCCGATTTTGCTGCGCGCTTCGCGCTCATAATATAGGTTTTTCCGGCCAATTTCGTAAACTTTTCATTCGTATTGATAACCGGTTCATTCATAGTGTGTGTCTAATCAAGGTGTTATTTGGTTGAAAACGAATAGTAAGACATTTTCGAAATTCTTTATCCGTGGGGGGAACCGTCCCCTATAGACCCTCTGATGGGGCCCTATCAAAGTCGACCCCTGCTTCCCACCCATAAATGGCACGCCGATACAAACATACTCGCTAAATCGCTCGGTATGCCGATCAAAATGTTACACCCACCTAGGACGAAATTCCCATTGCTTTCCAAATTGACCATTACCAATTGAAATAAATTGTTAATCGACGAATTACCCATTGAAATCAATTGGTAATCGAATCGAGTATACAAATATGGAAAATGAAACAATTTGGACCAATTGAAACCAAATGGGTACCAATTGAAGCCATTTTGGACAAATTGAAACCAATTGGTACCTATAAGAAATCAATTTGGAAAAATTGAAACAAATGGGTACCAATTAGAAACCAATTAGAATTTAAATTGGTTTCAATGGGAATATCGTCCTGGGCACAGCCATATACGGCTTTGGTTACACCCTTATAAACACGCCGCTAGAAAATAGTCCTAAATTGCGTTTTGAATAATCGGCGCTCTCATTCTAAAAGCCAGAATTTTTTTTCGGTAAATTCGAGTGAGTCATGCATGCCGTGTCCCTTTTCCATGTGTGCAAACTATTTCTATTGAACCCTAAATATTATCAAACTTGCTAATACTGTAATATCTGAACGCTCCATTTTGGAACAGGAATAATTCAACACTGGATGTACAGTATACACGTTTGAATTTGTAAAACTCATTATGTACCGAGAGATTGGCTTTAAAGAGGTAGTTTAGTTTTGGTAGAGAGGGCGCTGCACATCACAATTTGTTTGTAAGGTAATGAAAAAATGAGTGTTGAATTTGAGAGAACATGCAATTTTAATGGCAGAATAAACCTTATTTGGTCAAAATCGACCCTGATCTTATAATTATTTGGGGCCCAAATAATTAGATGATTTTTTTTCAAAAAATAAAAGCGTTTTTTTAAATAGTTGTTGATGATCTCCTATTTAATCATTATTTCAATAAAACATCACATGCATAATTTTGTATGAAAAATGGTTGAAACCAATGCCTTTTTAGAATGCGCCCTCTAGTGTTTTAATGGCTCTTTTAAAAAAAATGATAACAGGCTTTTTACTTAGTCGTTTGTAATTTTGTATACCTTTCGAGCATGGTAGAATTATAACTATTAGTTTATAATGTTACTGTCCAGGTTTGGTTACTAAAGTTCAGCCTTACCAAAACTGTACTACCCCTTTAACTTCGAAGTGAGTAGAACGTCTTTCAGCGTTGGTTTTACATTTCATGCTGTACAACTTGACTTCAAACAAACGAAACATTACTAAGGGGAAATTCAACTTGAAACTTGATACTGTCTTGATACTTGAAACGTGGCACGCGAAGATCATTTCGAAATATGATATTATAACTGGACCGGTATTTCTGTCCGTTTATTGTGGTTATTAATCTTACAATAGTACATACTACATGACCATTATGATGACATACGAACATTTGGCTAGGTATAGTTGAAGAATTAGTTAGTCAAACTGGACTGTATTATATTTACTGGATTTTCCCCCTCATAAATATATTGAGATGTGTGAAGTATATTTCAACACCAAGATATTCATTTAATCTAAAGTCAGTGATCTGAACTTTCGACGCTGCATTGTGTTATTTCGGGCCCCTGTTTATTGTGGTAGTTCATCTTAATTTGCTGGTTTACGAAAAATGTGTCTAGCTGAAGTACGTTACTCAAACAGGAGTATTATTTTACCGAATTTGTTTCTTCATAATTATATTGAGATGTGTGAACTATATTTCAACACCAAGAGATTCAATGAATCCTTGACATCTTGAAGTCAGTGAACAGAACTTCCGACGCTGGTGCTATTTCGGGCAACCCGTTTGCTGTGGTAGCTCATCTTAACTAGCTAGTAAACGAATGTGGTTATATACATTATAGTTCAAGAACGTTAATCAAACTGGAGTATTATGTTACCGGATTTATTTTCTCATAATAATTTTGAGATTTTGTGAAATACAGTATAATATATTTCAGCACCAATTAGAGATTCAATGCACGGAGTGAACTGAACTTACGACGCTGGTGCTATTTCGGGAAAGCCCTTTCTTGTGGTCCTTCATCTTAACTAGCTAATAAACGATAACGATGCAGGTAGTAAAAGAACGTTAATCAAACTGGAGTATTATTTTTACCGGATTCTTTCCTTATAATTTGAAATTGTGTTAAAGGTATACCGTTGAGTATTGGTATTTCCCGAAGTGCCCCCGATATTTGTTTGAGAGATAATGAACAACTGACTGTCAAATTTGAAAGAACATACAATTTTAATGACAGAATAAACTTTATTTAATCAAAATCGGTTCAGAAACGGCTGAAATATCCATAAGTATATTTTTATTAAAAATATTTTTAACCGGCAATCACCGGGGAATATTTAGACCTTTTAGAAAAAAATTTAAAAATGCTTAAAGACTACTTGGAACAACATCTGAATAGGCTTTTAAAAAGTCGTTTATGATATCTCTATTGAATCATTATTTTAACAAAACAGTAAATGCACAATTTTGTATGAAAAATTGCTAAAACCAGTGATTTGTTTAAATAGCGCTCTCTTGAGTTGTAACGGCTCTTTTTGAATGATAACAGGGGTTTTACTTGGTCGTTTGTAATTGTGTATACTTTTCGAGCATGTTGAAATTATAACTATTACTTTGTACCGTAATGGTGCAGGTTTTGGTTACTAAAGTTAAGTTTGACCAATACGCAACTATCCCTTTAACTACATTTCAACACCAAGAGATTCAATGCATGCACGAAGTAAACTAAACTTCCGCGATGCCATGATGGTGCAATCTATATATTTCGGGCCTCTATTGTTCATCTTACTACATACGAATGTGGCTATATAGGTGAAGAACGTTATTCAAATTGGAGTATTATTTTACCGGATTTTTTCCCTATTCAATTTTGTGAAAGTTGGTGAACACCAAGAGATTCAATGCATGCATGATGATGAAGTGAACTGAACTTCCGACGATATTAAGTGCTATTTCGGGCCTCCGTGAACTTTCGATGTGGCATCCATCGCGCGTGTAGGAAGGAAACACATGCAGCCAATCTGACTTCAATTTAATTATGGGCTGGAGGTCATTAGAATATTTATCTCAGATCTTCAACCATCAGTGGTCGGCTGTAGTCAGTGGCGTAGACAGGTTCTTACACCTGGGGGGATGATTTGCCGTTCACCGGACCAAGACCAATTTTTCGAGACCAATACAATTGCTTGAAAGTCCTCTCAGTGGGGGGGGGGGGGGGGGGGGTGGGGGGGGGGGGGGGGGTGGGGGGTAGATGTGAAGATGGTCGTGACCCGGCGGGCCGAAAGCAGTTTTGGAATGTGGGCTCATGCCCAACCACACTCACAGTGCTGCCAACTTTGAGCCAGATGTGAGAGTGAGACATTGCAAGGATCGAAGCGACCAAGCCCGAGGGAGCGAAGTGACTGTGTGGGAGAGGGTGTCCCCCCCACTAGAGAGATTTTGCATTTTTGGACTTGAAATTGTGCATTCTGGTGCTTACCTAGATAGGAAATTCGGGCTTAACATTGACTGTGTCTGGGAAAGCGTGTTATGATTTGATCGACCAGAAATGTTAAATATATTTTCACGATAAAACAAATAATTGACACACTAATAAATATGCACCTCAATACAGGGAGCGAAGTGACTGAGCGGGGGGAGGGTGTGGGAGGGGGGTGTCCCCCCACCCACGCTAGGGAGATTTTGCATTTTTGGACTTGAAATTGTGCATTCTGGTGCTTACCTAGATAGGAAATTCGGGCTTAACATTGACTGTATCTGGGAAAGCGTGTCATGATTTGATCGACCAGAAATTTTAAACATTTTTTCACGAAGAAAACAAATAATTGACACATATGCACCCCAACACAAATATTGTATTTATATTCAGCATCATACACAGTTCCAACATCACCATATGCCACATTATGTATAATCCAACAACTTAGCCTATTGCCAAGAATGAGTCCCGAGGGGCGAAGCTACCGAGGGCTGGGGCAGGGCCAAATAGGGAGGGTTTGGGAGGAGGTAACCCCCTCCCACGGAGAAGATTTTGCATTTATATATATATATACTTGAAATGGTGCAATTTGGTGCACGTCACACAAGGAGCCAGAGCAATGCCAGCCTACACTGGAACTACGTGGCCCGGTATACAGAAAAAAAATACTCACCCCAAACCATATATACGCAAGTTACACAACAAACTGAGGTAATCTGTTCGCGCGCGAAGCGCGCAGCAAAAAATGAAAGTTGATGTATAAATTACCCTTTTAACGTTAGAATTAACAAGTCTTAGCTCATACAACTTATGTTTTCTTTCCCACTCGTATACAGCTACACAAAAAAAATATCCTTCCCTAAAACCTGGGGGGGGGGGGGATGATTGTACATGTCACCCCCCCCCCCACCTTGTGAGGTGGGGGGATGCATCCCCCTCATCCCCCCCGTTGTCTACGCCCCTGGCTGTAGTCGTAGTTTTGAGTCAGAAACTATCAGTGTAACATTACTTCTCCAGTAAGTGGCTAAGTGCGATTCACGTTACAAAATTATAAGGAAAATATAAGATATAAAATTATAAGGAGTTGGCCTGGAGTGAGAATAACAAGATCTTCGATCATCAGTAAACCGTTTGGCTGCAGTCGTAGATTTGAGTCATGAGCGATCAGCGTAACTTCTCTAATTAATATAGGTGCGATCATCAGTAAACGTTTGAGGAACGAACAGTGTCAAAACCCTGATTAATATATTTCTAATTAATGTAAGTGCGATCATCAAGTAACCGTTTGCCTGCAGATTCGAGTCAGGAATTTACGATCAACGTATTACTTCTCTATAATTAATCATTTTAAGTGCGATTCGCTTGATCAAATTATAACCTTCGCCTTGTTCGCTGTGTGTGAAGAGGCAGCTGATTGTACTGAACATTGTGATCGTGTGTTGACTCTACCGGATGTAATATATTATAATCCTACCATCTCTTTCAACTATTTGCATCGGGTTTTTTTGTGTTCTCTCTTCCGAGTAGTAAGAATATCTGAGATGTGAATAATTGACCTACAATTCAAGGATTTGAATTAACCCTAAAAAGGCCGGGGGGCTATAATGCCCCCCCCCCCTCCGCGATTTTGTTATTGCTCCAAAACACGGTAAGATGACGCGCCGCTGCTTGGTGACCTTTTTTTTTTGGGGGGGGGGGGGGGGGGGGGGGGTCTTGCGCATATTTTAAAACAAAAATTTTGAAAATCGGACCTACCCTTACGATGTCACATGACCTTTTGTATATGCATGTCAGGCCGAAAATCGCTCAATTTCGTGATTTGTGTACAAAACATATGGCAATATCAGTTTTCGTAAAAAGAGGTATATCATTGGTTATTTGGTCTTGTTTACATTTTATATGTTTGTTTTTGGGTTCAAAATAGTTGAATTATAGTTAGAAATAAAATAAACAACAAAAACAATACAATACATAAGTAAAAAAAAACAAAGAAATACATAAGAAATTATAAAAACAATAGAAAACATAAGGAAGAACCTGGCTCTTCCAAATTTTTTTTGTCGCATTATTATTCCAAATGCTCTAAAGAATATATGTAGTGAAAACCAATGTTTAATTATGAAGAATATATGATTTATGGGTAAAAATATGAAGTTTATGACCTTATTTGCATAAATTACCACAAATTAATGAATTTTTCAAAAAAATAAAATTGCCATTGGATTCTATACACTTCACTCATCATGCGTGCAAATGTTCACGGCGATCTTAGGGGGGGGGGGGGGGGGGCATAATGCCCCCCCCCCCCCCCCGGCCTGCTGAAGACCTCAAATAGCCCGGCCTTTTTAGGGTTAAAAGGATCTAAATTGTGCACATTCATACGCGTTGCGAATCATTCTTCATCATCAAGTGAACCTTCGTGGCTTGCACTAGCTTCAAGTGGACTTCAAGACTTGTGCGCATAATTATACTGAATACTAATTGCAAATCATTATTATCGGAAGATACTCATCGTGCATGGTGTCGTGTTTGTTTTGTTTCGAGTCCCTGGGAATATCTCCTGCTAATTTATCGTATATATTAGTCAGAAAAAACCAACTCTGAGTGGGGGTTTCTTTTGTAAATGAGACTTCCCACTACTTCCAACCACACGAGACGCGCGCACATTTTACACTCCTTGGGAGCATTCTAGCATTATTGGAAGATATTAATCCATTATTAAAGGGACAGCCCCTCTTTTGCAAGCCAAATTTCAGAAGTTGCGAGGTTATTGTCTTATATGAAAGAAAATGTCATTTGATAGCATGCCTGAACAAATTAGGGCTTGAAATCTCTTTTTCGTGGAGTTATAGACCTAAATCTAATAAACCATCGTCCAACGGTTAATTGTGCAGTATACGTATACGTCTATTCACCCGTCGAGAAAGTTCGCTCACGGATTCCAAGAAGTGCCACAGCGCTATGCGTGACCCCTACAAATTTGACCCGCGCTAGCTACGTGACCCGCGCATACATAACAATAGGTAAGCGATTACTAAGCAAAATAACCAAACCTCGCTTAAACTGGCTACATGTAATTATATATTCTTCATTTTGAGATCTTTTTCCGTGACATACCTTTACAAATGTCGGTTTCACAAAACCTTTACAAGAACAAGGACAATATTGTTGTAATTTTATGCTAAATCAGTTAAACTCCTTTATTGACCGATATATAGTTTGATGGAGGGACGCATTCGTTTTTCATTCGTAGAATCCAAATTACAGGGCTGTTCGATCTGATTTTTGTGTGTGTGTTACATTCATCCCCATCCGTCAATTGGAAACTGTTCAGACGTTTTTTGTAAAAGAGAGACTGTCCCTTTAAAGCGGTTTCGTGTTTGTTTCGAGTCCCTGGGAATATCTCCTGATAACGTATATATAGTCAGAAACAATCAACTCTGAGTGCGGGTTTCTTTTGTAAATCGGACTTCCTACTGTCTATAAGCATGATAGGTGAAAACGTTCATTGGAGCCAGACGCTCTAGTGGAACAACAATCGGAATAGAGACTGATTTTTCAGTCTAAATCGATGACCGTTTGATGATCTGATTCTCGACTCGAGTCAGAGAAGCGTTCAATTATTTGACATTATGATAATTATCAGATATACGAGGGAATAATTTAATAAATTGAAAATTCGTGGCTTGAACTTCTACAGTGCGCGGTTTATTCAACTTTAAATTTAAATATAATCATCACCATGATTGCGCGGCTGTTGATTACTGTATGTTAAGCAGTGGTTGTGTTGCCATGGCCATGGTGGCTGGCATTTAGCGAAAGATGTCCCACGTGTCTGTTCACTTAATTATAATTGAGCCTTACACGAAAATACGTTTTTCACCGGGGTATGCCGCTAGACAGGAAATAGACCCGAGTCGGAAATAGATCAATTGGACTAAATATATTTATATATAATAGTAAATATATTATCCATTGCGGATATAGTATCGGAAATAATATCGCTAGTGATATTCGTTTGTCTCGCAATGTATGGTCAAACTATATGCATGTATATTTATATATGTATATACAACTGCACGAATGCGTATGTATAAGCGCCAATCATTCGATTTCGCGAAACACATAATAATTTATAGATAGATTTGCTGACGTGATAATTATATTATGCGAATCTCCCGTTACGATCGAGTGGAAACCTATCTGAGACCATTTCTCGAAGGATCTACCACGGATTATTACAGTCATGTAGAAGGCTTTACCCTATTATAGCTGTGAACTTCGGTGTATAACAAGAGAATATTGTGAATTGGCAGGACAATTTTATCGGACTAAACGACGATCATTATAATGATGTATAGAAGTATAAAGTCTTTGCGAACCTCATGCGTCTATTAAAAGAGAGTCAACATAAGAAATTACATGTAATGTGATATAACTGTGAAGCATACATGTGTCAAATAGCCGTCATCTAGATGGAATGCCAGCCAAGAATTAAGGTTACAGAAAGGACATACTTATACAGACTTCATATATTTTTTTCTCGGAATGTCATGGGGCCTCATAAGAATTTCGAAGGCTGGAATACAATAATGCTTTGTCATCAGTGAAGCTCATAACGCGAACATGTCAACGTATTATTCATAAGTTATATATTTGCGAGTGAGGCTTTTTTTATATCTACGACAATTACGTTACTGAGTTGCAGCAAGGAATCATAAAGGATTATTAGTTTTCTGGAAATTTGCTCAAATTGTAAACATGTTAAAGCCAGTTTGGTGATATTTATCAACGTGATACACACATTGGAAGTAGTATTTTAGGCCTGCAGCACGAGAAGGGAAATTATGATTGTGTTTTCTCAAGAAGATGACACATGTTATTGTTGATGCACAACACTCACAATTAGCCAGGATATAATAATTCATGTATTCGTTGTTTACCAGTCCGGACATGGAAAACAGCACGGAACTCAACGTGACGGATTACACGACGGGCATGATAACCCCGTTGTACGTCGCCGTCATTTTTGCCGTCCACACGCCGCTCTGGATACTCAACGTTGGCGGCAATTCCCTCGTCATCATCTCGGTCTACCGCGAGAGAAGTCTGCGACGTCCGACTTACGTCCTGATATCGGCTCTTGCCGTCGCCGATATATTTCTACCACTTTTCGCCTACCCTCCGTCCATGTACGCGATCCTGGTCGAGAATAAGTACACCTGTTCGGCGGGCACGCGGACGCACTTCTTTTTCCTTACCTACATGTGCATGGCGGCGTCATTTTTCCACATCATCGCGATCACGTTCGAACGCTACATCGGCGTCGTTCACCCGCTGCACTACCGCCGTCTCATTACGCGCCGACGAATCGCCGTCATGGTCGGCGGGATGTGGACGGCGAGTTTCGCCATTGCGTTCCTCTCGAACCCGATCTGGCGCGGGGTCGACGACCCGGACCGCCCCGTCTGCCGTCTCCCCGGATCCTCGTCGCTCTTCTCCTTCGCCGTCTTCTGCCTCTGCATGGCCGGCGTGATCGTCCTCTCACTCGTCTACATTCACATCTACGTGATCGCCAGGCGGCACTGGCGGCTCATGCAGGACCAACGGAAGAAGTCCATCGCCTTCCGCGAGGATGCCATGAAGTTAAACGCCGACGAAAACGACAATGACGACGACGACGTCGATGATAGCGTCGACGTTCATGGGCAGCTGAAGGCGACGAAAACGATCGGCATCATCGTCGCTTTCTTCGTGATCTGTTATTTCTCGATTGCGACGAGGTTCCTCTTTGAAGGCATTCGTGACTCCATCTCTTTAAGCCGGGAAACATGGATTTTCATCAAGCGTTGTTCGGAGACGTTTGGGCTTTTGAACGGCGCATTTAACCCACTGGTGTATGCACGACAGAACTCAACTTTCAGAAGAGCCTTCAAGGATATATTTAAGGCTTTCTTTCACAAATTCACCTTGTCAAGGAGACTCGATCCGCCTAGAAAAGGCTCATTCGCTGTAATCCTCAAAGCTAGGGCATCACTATGCACTGACATGGCATGACTTGATGTTTAATCGCCCTTGCAAATCTTGCGATATTTAAACTCTGCAAATATTATGTATTATATACATGAACTGTTGATATTAATGTTTATCTGTTTATAATATGTTACATTCCATGCTTTTATCACCTTTAACATGTTTAATGCAAATAAATTTGTAATTTTAAGGGAATCCTTACAAACTTTTGTAATAGAACCCAAACTTAATACTATCAATAATAATGTGCAATCGTTTGAAACTTTGAAGTCAGAGGAAATTCGTTTTAACCTCTACGTTTTGCGACTATACAAAATATTAATTTGACGGTTTATTGATACATCACATTACAAAGATGACATTGAATGTCCCAGTGTAATCTAATGGTGTCAATTTAATATCATAGGATCATCTGACTTGTATTGGATATGGTTAGTTGTATTGTGTCCAACTAATATAAGGTTCTAGGATTACTACCCCCTGGACAACCACCCCCCGGACAATTACCCCCCGGACAACTACCCCCCTAGGACAATTACCCCCCGGACAACTACCACCCGGACAATTACCCCCCGAGGACAATTACCCCCCAAGACAATTACCCCCCAAGACAACTACCCCCCAAGACAACTACCCCTCCAAGACAATTACCCCCCAAGACAATTACCCCCCAAGACAATTACCCCCCAAGACAACTACCCCCCAAGACAATTACCCCCCGGACAACTACCCCCCGGACAACTACCCCCCGGACAACTACCCCCCGGACAACTACCCCCCGGACAACTACCCCCCGGACAACTACCCCCCGGGCAATTACCCCCCGGACAACTACCCCCTGGACAATTACCCCCCGGATTATTACCCCCCAAGACAACTACCCCCGGATAATTAGCTTGGTACGAACAGTCACGTCACGTTCACGTTCACGTCACGTAAACGGTTCTGTACCTTTTGTGAAACAGGTCACCCAAATCTACGAAGTGTAGGGTAAAGTGACCCAACAATTTGTCGTTTTCCATGCCGGTAAAACTCGAAGTGTCGCGTTAACCAAATCGTGACGTGAGCGTTTAATCAAGATTTTTTAAATTGCAAACGCTTGTTACTAAGACTAGACATACACGCACAAAGAGATTTAAAAATGTCGACGAAAATGCCGATACCCCCTTATCAAATCGTTTCAATCATTATGTTTATAATATGTACGTGCATAATTCAGAGTAATCTGAGACGATAATATGCAGTTCTGTCATTTAGGTAATGTACAACCATACCATTTGCATTATTTGTTTTGTTATTGGAGTATTTCTAAAGACGTGTCGTGCGTGGATTTTGGCAAATGTTGATTTCCAGCTGAATTGCTACACGCAGCGGACAATTCAGTTCGCATACGCCTGAAGTTCCCGTGCTCGACTTCTGAGCGTACTGGCCCTTAAAGGAGGGGTGCAATCCCGGCTTTGATTCAGGTTTATAGCTTTAAATATGTGCCTTTATTGATATACCACACTCTTTTTTTCAAAGAAATCCTTAAGTTGGGAAAAAAAGGTAAATTTCATGCAACTTTTTTGCTTTATTACGCATCGGCGTTCCATGCTCCTAAAAAAAGTAATTTATAGCAGAGCGGAAATGTGCGCACGTGTCACCCGATTCATGACATCACATGCAGACCGCAACGCGGAGGAATGTGCATTGTTTACATGCAGAGCCTATGACTTGCTTGTAAAACAAACTCGTTTTTGCTTGTAAATTGAGGTTTTACTGAAAATGCTTAAGAATTGCTAAGAAATGAATTGTAGCAGGATGCAGCTACACATCTGAGTGTATATCGTCCCATGATATAAACCTGAACAAATGTTTGCAAATATTAAAACAAATGGAAATAATATCTCTGTGTCAACGTGAGTATTGTACTCAGCGTGTACGTCTATGACCGAGCTAAACTGCGATTGCCTGCAGGTGACCTCACAAAGATGACGTCATTTTTTGTTCGCCCGGGACTCAGTTTTTTTACGGGGGTTCCGAAAGAGAATTTACAAGTTGATTTTTTTATTTTACCGGGTTTTCCCACGAGGAAAATATGTTTGTATTAGTAATCTTCATGAAAATCTACCTTAGATACAGTAAAACCCAATTTTGAGGCAGTTTTCTTGTCACCATACCTTTAACGGCGTTGTATGTGCATGCCTGTGAAAGTGAGTGAGTGAGTGAGTGACTGCAGTGATCAATGAGTTTAAAAGTAATAAAACAATGATTTGATTAATAGTGTTTATTTATGGTTATTGAATCGAGTCAATCTATAAATCAGTCATTTAATCTAATAAACAATCAATTAATCAGTCAATCATTATAATGAAACAATCACACCAACCAATCAATATTAAATAAATCAATTAATGTATTTGACATTCGAACTAGCTACTTGTAGGCAGTGGCGTACCCAGGATTTTTTTCAAGGGGTGGGTGTAGGGGGGGGGGATATTTCGTCAGACAAATTGAAGTAAGCGGGGGGAGTGTGGGTAGGGGGTGTCCGTAGAAAATGACCGCAGCCGAGGACGAGACCAGGACCGGTCACAAATTTCGAGGCCGAGACCAAGACATTTCTTGAATTATGTAAGGGGGTGGGGATGGGGGTAGGGGTTGTCCATCCCCCTGCCCCCAGGCCTGTGTGCGCCTATAATTGGTATTTACATTATAGGTAGGACGGGTTCGTTCACGATTAAATTTACCGAGAATTAGTCTCTTCTCAACGACAATTTACATTAATTTGTTTTACGCAAGCGCCAATTTACGTGAGCTTTCATGAATTGCATATAGTATATCTACAAACTGTTGGGTCACGTAACCCAACACTTCGTAGATTTGGGTGACCTGTTTCACAAAAGGTACAGAACCTTCACGTGACGTGAACGTGAACGTGACGTGACTGTTCGTACCAAGCCGGATAATTACCCCCCGGACGACTGGGCAACTGGTAGTGGAGCGATTTGGTGCATATCCTAGACAGTAATATTATATGATACGTAGTTCAAGCTATGGAATCAAACATACACAGGGGTGGATCTAGCTTTTTGCTAAGGGGGCCGGTTTGACGCAATGATGATGCGGAGCATCGTCCACGAGCCGCGAAGCGGCGAGGCGATTTTTTTTGGCTATTTTGAACCCCCGTAAGTGATGTTTTCCTGGCATCTACTAACACAATGGATATCATAAAAAGCAAGGGGGGGGGGGGTTAAACCCATGATGGCGTTTTTCTATGCACATCACATTTTCACTCGGCAGCCCAAGGGGGGGGGGGGGGGTTTAAACCCCCTAACCCCCCCCCCCCCCGTAGATCCGCGCCTGATACATAATGTATGCATATTAAAAAGTGGGAGTGACAATCACCTCCACTTTCAAATGTATGAGGGGGGGAGCGTGTCCCCCCCCCCCCCCCCCTCCCCCCTCCCCGTCCCCCGGGTGCATTGCGTGCATTCAATTTTGCCAATTTTGTTACCGCAGTTGTATTGAGTAGTTCAAAATCGTTTTCAGCATTAGAATTCATATATTGATTATTCGGAAACATTTTGTTTGCATTCGATTTAAAACGTATTTCGAGTAAATTCGTGATTACGTAAAAATACCCTCCGGGAAATCCGTTGGCGCAATTTAATGCTTTTAATTTCGATCAGGAGAGAAATTAAATTCACGTCTACTTCATTCTGAGTATAACTTGCAAGTTTCAACTGAGCTTTATTGAATAAAAACATACTACATTATGCCCCATGGTGGATGAATATAACTCATTCCTGGTAATCGCGCGAACGCGCGGTTGCGGTTACCGTTTACTAGGTCGTGGGAAACTGGGAATCGAACATGATAATATCTATTTGATTTTGCAAACACAATAAATGCAAATAGCGTGTTTTTTTTAATTGAATGATAAAAGTGGTAAATCACTTGATCGAAGAGCTAAATCGTATGAACACAATGCAATTTTGAGCAAAAATTGCAAACCTTCAGCTTAATTTCGTGAAACTGAATGACACGCTTATTGAAACGAATGAAAAAACATATCAAACATGTGATACGCCTAGGTCACTAATGCACCGAAATGCCGCACAATGGTTTTACCTACATTTCGGATTGCGATATCGTATGATGTCTGGAGTATATTCGTGTATTGGCAGTCCCGTGGGTGCTTTGGGTGCGTACACCCACCCCCCCCCCCCCCCCCCCCCCATTCAGAAAGGTCCACTTTTTATCGGTCTCGGTCTCGGGCAGCAATCGGCCCATTTGACATTTGACGACCCCAACTCCCTGCTTACAAAACTAAAACAGTGGTCTAAATCAGCGAAAGACCCCCACCCCCCCCCCCCCCTCCCCCCACACACACACACTTACACGACTCAACCAGTTGTCTTGGTCCCGTTTTTTAATATACGCACCCCCAAAGCCCAAACCTGACGCCTTGAAAAATCCAGGCTAGCGGCCTGAGCGATCACATATTTTGTCTTGGTGTGGTTGTCTTGGGGAGTAATTGTCTTTGGGGGGAGGGGGTGGGGGTTATTGTCTTGGGGGGGGGGGATATTCCAGGGGGGTAGTTGTCGGGGGGTAATTATCTGGGGGGGGGGGGGGGGGTAATCGTCCGGGGGGTAATCATCCGGGGGGTAGTTGTCTTGGGGGTAATAATCCGGGGGGTAGTTGTCTTGGGGGGTAATAATCCGGGGGGTAGTTGTCCGGGGGGTAATTGTCCGGGGGGTAATTGTCCGGGGGGTAATCATCCGGGGGGTAGTTGTCTTGGGGGGTAATAATCCGGGGGGTAGTTGTCCGGGGGGTAATTGTCCGGGGGGTAGTTGTCCGGGGGGTAGTTGTCCGGGGGGTAGTTGTCTTGGGGGTAGTTGTCTTGGGGGGTAATTGTCTTGGGGGGTAATTGTCTTGGGGGGTAATTGTCTTGGGGGGTAATTGTCATAGGGGGGTAATTGTCCGGGTGGTAGTTGTCCGGGGGGTAATTGTCCTAGGGGGGTAGTTGTCCGGGGGGTAATCGTCCGGGGGGTGGTTGTCCAGGGGGTAGTAGTCCGGACACGAGTCGTTCATAATTAGCGATCAGTTTGATTGACGATTTCGTTTGCATTAATTAAAAAACAGACTGTTTGATAAAATATGAAAAGTAGATTGTAAACAAATGTAACATTGATTGTTGATTGAATTCTTTCAAACAATGTTGGTGTACGTGTGTCAACAGACCAGCAAATTGCTGAATACACAGCAAACATGGTAGTAAACAACGATTAATTTAACCACGAACTAATATTAGAATAGACAGATATTTAGCAGACAGATATTTGTGTGTATAGTTCTACGATTCGTTGCATCTTGCCGAAAAGTAAAGAAATTATGACAAAAGAAAGGTGTTATTTTGTGTGTTTTTTCCGGCGGAACTGGTACAAGCTGGCTCCTTTCACAGAGGATAATAATAATACTACTAATAATAAGTGAAGCTTATAAAGCGCTTAATAAAAAAACACTGTATATTGAATTTAAGTTTACACAAAAATTAAAACAATTCAAAGTATTTTTGAGATAGCTTTGGGGGAAGTAATGGAGTGCCTGGTACGAAATCATTTCTTTACAAATAATTAAAAATAAGGTAATCATATCTACAATTAAATCAAAATGGGAAGTGGTTTTGGTTACTTTAGAAATTACTCGACACATTTTATTTAGAAAAAAAATAATCATAGTGATTTGTGTGCGATTTATTTTGGAGTTTAAAGCGATCTAGTAACATTGTCCAAATCCACAAAACTTACTCAGAACCCGAATGGTTTTCTCATACCTTGTTGTATTTGAATTAACCAATAGAACTAGGAACAGGTTTGGATTGTCGAACTTCCCTTTCGTTAATACGATATTTACGATTGAAGTGTTAGGAATTGAATTATCCACTAGCAGGTTATAAATATGTCTGTGTACAAGGTCTGTCTAGTCTACACTCTAAATTACAAGGATTTAAAATTAAATCTATTAGATTTACTTTTAAATCTTTCTTCGGCTGTGGTTAGGGACCAGCCGATCATGATTTAAAATAAATCTTTTGTTGGATTAAAAAAATATAAATCCAGATAGATTAAAAATGAAGCCCTTTTGGATTTGTTTTATGTTAATCTTATTCCAGGCGAGTTCATGGCATCCTAATGAATTATTCATAATCAGTGATGCAGGCCACAATTTTCAGTTTTTAGTTTACTGTGCATGATACATTTACTAAATAAAGCGCTAATCACCAATTATCATGGCAAAATAAAAAAAATAGAAGACTAAGAGAGGATTCGAACCCGTGACACCGAGCGTGGAGGTCCACAGCGTGACCACTACGCTACGTAAATCGATGATGGAAAGAGTGGTCTCATTGTAATCATATCCTTAACTCTAACCAAAACCGTAATCCTAGTTATGAATATTCATGAGTATAAAACTAAGAAAACTGAGCTTCAGAATACCGCAGTAGGTCACGTGTGAAATATCTCTCTTCTCATTCGTCAAATCTCCGATAACCTGGCGTTATTTTCCAATTCTTTGATGGATTGAAAATCACACCTTGGCCTTCGATTAACAATTGCTTTCGCGCGACTTTTTAAGTCTCCATAGATTTACAAATAAGCTAAGTGTATTTATATTTGTTTTAATCCAAGCTACGATTTCGATTTTAAATCCCTGTAATTTAGAGTGTGATGATAACAATAATAATGATGAGGATAATAACAATAATAATAATAATAATAATAATAATAAATAATAATCATACAAATGAAAATAAAACGGTTTTTCATAAAGAGCTATTCACTTGAGTATCGAAACAGTTGTGTTGTACCAGCCATACCCTATAACCGTTCAAAACCACTTTATAGATTATGTATGTTTTATTTCTTCTATAATGGAGAGGTAGATTATTATGTAGCAATTATTACTTATATGGATCTATTAAATGTGTTAAATGTGCAAAAACTTGAAAATGGTTGATAAAATGTGTATTTTTGTGATCTGATATGTCCACTAGGCAATTTCACGTTAAATGGATGTTATATGGCCGAGTAATGAGCAAAAATGCAAAGTGGTATTCACTATATCACTATCATCATAATTCTCATTATTATCATTATACTTATAAATCATTAATGGTGAAGTTGGGCCATCGTCTTTAAACACGAGAGTCGTGGGTTCGAATCCCAACCGCGACACGTGTGTACTTAAGCAAGACACTTTATCCACACATGATGCTATCAACCCCGGGTCCAGTTGCAGAAAGAGATGAAATCGATTGCAAAGTTGCAATTAATTGCAAGTCAGAAAATTTGCGCATTTGAACCAATCAGATGTGCGCATTTGGTCACATGATCGGACTTACAATTAATTGCAACTTTACAATCGATTGCATCTTTTTCTGCAACGGGCCCAGGTGTAGTAAGTGGTACCTAGGAAGAAATAATTATTTGAAATGCCTTATGCACCTACAAGGAAATCTTGTCTCTTCTTTTCCCCCATCCACACTCTGCTTTATGCCCCTTCTTTGCGCCTCCTCACTCCCCCTCCCTTTCAGCCCTCTGTCGCTCCCTTAATTGGACATATCGTCGCTTATCTGCCCCTCCTACTATACCCCCTAATGGACAATCTTGCCCCCACTGCCTCGTCTCACCCCCTTATCTTGCCCCTTGTTTGCTGCCCCCTCCTGTCCCCTAAACGGGGATATTTAGCCCCCTATTTGTCCCCACCCGGTTTGATCCAGGATACGCCTCCGTTTGGTTGAATTGGTCTTGGTGATGTTTGTTTTGTGGAATGATATTTCGCGGTAAGGTACGGGTGCGTATTTATTTGACGGTTCAGATCACAATCGCAAATACTGTAATATTAATGTACATACACAACACAGTTTGTATTTGTTCCAGACTCAACCCATTTAAACTATTTTCGTGCTGCGAGGACTGATCGCCACTGACGCGTGTGCACGCTGCATGTGCCAATTGACACAGACTGATGTTGCATAATTGTACGTCACTACGAATGCGCCTATATATGAAGTGATATTTTAAACACTAATTTCAAAAATTTCTCCAAACCCTTCTAGTAGGCTTGTTAAGAGGTCCGTCACTGCATTTTGGGGTACGATTCTTTTACTAAGCACACATATTCCTTGGATCAAAAGAAGAACATTCATCCAAAGAGACACTCTGTATCTATGCAAATTAGGCCTAATTTCCATAATTTATGCAAATTTATTCATGAAAATAGGATATTCCATGAAAATGGTGTTTTTATTGACATATTTGAAAGAGAACATATTCCTTGGATCAAAAGAAGAAAATTCATCCAAAGAGACACTCTGTATGTATGCAAATTAGGCTTAATTTCCATAATTTATGCAAAATGGTATATTCGATAAAATTTAGTTTTTATTGGGATGTTTGAGAGAACATATTCCTTGGATCAAAAGAAGAATATTCATCCAAAGAGACACTCTGTATCTATGCAAATTAGGCCTAATTTCCATAATTTATGCAAACTTATTCATGGAAATGGGATATTTATGACGAGGGTGTTTTTTAATAGATATTGGACAGAACATATTCCCATGAATAAATCTGCATAAATTAGGCCTTATTTGCATAGATACAGAGTGTCTCTTTGGATGAATGTTCTTCTTTTGATCCAAGGAATATTTTCTCTCAAACATGTCAACAAAAACACAATTTTCATAGATATTCTATCCCATGAATAAATTTGCATAAATTATGGAAATTAGGCCTAATTTGCATAGATACAGAGTGTCTCTTTGGATGAATTTTCCTCTTTTGATTCAAGGAATATGTATGCCAAGTTAAACAATCGTACCCCAAATTGCAGTGAACACCCATATTTGGGGGTCTTAACAAGCCTACTATTCCCCTAATTGATATCTTTACTTTTACATGCATGTATATAGGGTATATGCGTGTTTGTGTGTGTGTTTGTGGGATGTATGATTATATGGTTTGAAAGTGGAGGGGATTGTCCTCCCCCCTTTCGCACATTATGAATATGTTTGAATCCATAGCTTGTACTAAATATAATGTGAAATTTCTGTCTCAGGTATGCACAAGATCGCACAATTTCAAGCCCCAAAATTCAAAAGCTCCCTATACGGTGGGAATGAACACCCCCTCCCATACCCTCCCCCGCTCGGTCGCTTCGCTCCCTCGCAACCCCCCCCCCCCCCCCATTTTTGAGAAGCTGCATGTTGACGCACTAGTCTGTGTATGTGTGCATCGGTTTAATCATGGGGGGGAGGGGTAGATTTAAGTCATGCTTTCCAGGGGTGTCGATCCTGGGGGGGGGGGGGGGGGGCAGGGGGGCGGTCGCCCCCCCCCCCCCCAATGAAAATATTGGGGGGGCGAACATATCATTTCGCCCCCCCCCCCCCAATAATTCCAAAAATGAGGAAGAAAAAAATCGAGTGATATAATGCCAAAGAGGGGAAAGACACATTTATCAATAATTAATCTTCAAAATAGCCGTTTTTTAGTTTAAAAAAGGACTGTAAATCTCTTTTTTGCCGCGCGCTTCGCGCGCATACAGTTTCTCATATTGCAAGTTTCATTTGGGTTGCGGGCACTCACCTTTTGTAATGTGTTGGGCAGCGTAATTTCTCAAACGAAGTTTATTAAACCCTCATCTATAGATAGAACACCGTCACAGAAAATAAAATAATCTCGGTACATATGCGCTGAACGCAAATCAAATTGGAATATCATGTCCCCCCACATTTGAAAAAGGAGCAGATTGTCCCCCTCCCTTTGTCATTATGTATGTTTGGTTCCATACCTATATACTTCATATTACGTGAAATTTCTGTCTCAGGTGTGCACCAAATCGCACAATTTCACGCCCAAAAATACAAAAGCTCCCTACTGTGGGAGGGGGACACCCCCTCCCACACCCTCCC
Organism: Echinarachnius parma; assembly: GCA_037951105.1. Taxonomy (NCBI): domain Eukaryota; kingdom Metazoa; phylum Echinodermata; class Echinoidea; order Clypeasteroida; family Echinarachniidae; genus Echinarachnius; species Echinarachnius parma. Next base: position 20,024 of record JBAMJV010009618.1, read on the forward strand.
CCGCTCGGTCGCTTCGCTTCCTCGCAATGTCTTTTGAGAAATTGTTGACGCCCTTGCTTAGTTTCATGGGAGCCCAATGCCCTAGACTATATCGATGGCTCTATAGTATACATGATCACGTGGATCCATATCATGCAAGGCTCAGTCTTTTCGTCGCTATGCCCTTTAAAAATACGTTATGAGTAGGTTCACTTTTTTATACAATTTTAACACCCATGCTAGGAGCAAATGTCTGAAATCTAAAAGCTTCCGGGGGCTCCGCCCCCTGGACCCCCATTATTGTCCCCAAATGTGGGTGCCCCCCAAAGTCAGGTCTTCGAGCCATCAAGACACTTTCAATGAGCGCATAATAAAACTTCCGGGCATGCCACTGTGGGGCTTTTAGCTCTCTCAGTGGTCACTCTGGAATTTTTTTTTTTCAAATTTCGCCCCCCCAATCTCAAAAACGGATCGACACCCCTGATGCTTTCTTAAAATCTAGTATAATTATTTTCTCTCGAGGTATGCACCAAATTGCATAATTTCAAGTGAAAAATTGCCAAAGTTCTCTACCGTAGGAGGAGGGATAACCTCGCATCATCCCCCACCACCCTTTTCTCAGAACAGATCCTCGCCACTGTAAAAAGGTGTTCTTTTGTATGAGTGCCCTATGCAATAGTTTATATTAAAAATCTTTCAATTTACTCCCCAAAACTGCGCTCTTTAATCTTAAAAATATATTATTCAATCCTTCATTACTGTAATACAAATTATTATGTCCATCCCAAATACACAAATAAACACACACACACACATACACCGGCACACACACCCACACACCCACACACACACAAACGCACACACACACACACACACACATGCTGTAATAATTATGCATACACATACATACATACATACATACATACACACACACACATACAAACAAACACATACAGTCATATACACCTACTAACATAGTGAAAACAAACTGAAAAGCTCGGTCTTTGATATTCAATTTTATTTAATCGTGCTAAAGTGTTGAAACCACCAAATATAATATAAATATATAAATATGAATCTACGAGGCAGAATAGGCTCATTTTCTACAAACAGTGGCTTAAATGACTTGTGTAGTATTTCCTAAAACAATTAAATAATTTGTTTTCATTTTACAAAATAATAGTAATACAAAAGTATATTTTCACAATATCTCTATATTTGGGTCCGCCCTGAAAAAAACAACAACAATGTTTGCATTATGATGCATTAATTCACCTCTCGAGGTACCACAACTTGATTTATCAAAGGATTTGAGAGAAAATTAACACCATCAATACTAGTTTCCTTTCGGCAAAATGTAGATAGTATTTTCAAATCAAATGAGACATTTCATGCATGACTTTCAAATCAAATGAGACTTTCCATGCATGACTTTGATGCAGTTATGTTTTTGTTTTGTTTTTATCTCGCAGACCTCCGTTCTTCACGGCTATAACCAAAACATAATAGATTAATTATTTCATCAAACATACATCCAAATCGAGCTCTGCAGACATTGATTTCCGACCTTTTTATTAATAAGATTGTTGTTACTGAAGTATTTATCAAGATTATATCACAGGAAACAGATTCTGGAGAATTCACAAAAACCCACATCAGAAAATATTGCAAATTGATTAGGGTTTTGTGGGGCAATTAAGTCACATACATAATCTGTATGCGAAAACCGATAACGACATTTGTACAATGCGAAAAACATCAATTGTGCGAGAAAGTGCGAAAAACCTGATAAAAACATCATTAGTGATATTTTCATATTTTGGACTACAATCATGGTATTTTGTCTTTTACCTCAATTCAGTGCCTAAATTACTTATTAGTCAACAAACTTCTTACAAATTAACAGTAGACATGAATTGGATTGTATTTGCCGATTCTTCAATTATCCCTATTTTATTCATACAACATTTTATTATCAAATTGGACCGATAATAACATGTATATCAAGCAGCAATGTCGTAGTCTTGGAGTTGCATTCAAAAGTCATTTAGAGGAGGTTGACCCATCTGTAGAAGGCTCGTTTGGCACGGCCAGCAGAGTCTGAGTCAGAACTGGATCGCTTGGCGCGGCCTTCAGAGTCGGATTCAGAACTGGATCGCTTGGCACGGTCTGCAGAGTCTGAGTCAGAACTGGATCGCTTGGCACGGTCAGCAGAGTCAGAGTCTGAACTGGATCACTTGGCACGGTCAGCAGAGTCAGAGTCAGAACTGGATCGCTTGGCACGGTCAGCAGAGTCAGAGTCAGAACTGGATCGCTTGGCACGGTCTGCAGAGTCAGAGTCAGAACGGGATCGCTTGGCACGGTCAGCAGAGTCTGAATCAGAACTGGATCGCTTAGCACGGTCAGCAGAGTCAGAATCAGAGTCGGATCGCTTGGCACATATGAATTCACATTGTGCTCTGCCAAACATGGTTAGATTATCATAAACTAATAGAGTGGATAATTATACACACTTTAAAGCGAATCGATATAATCGGTTATGCAAAACTATTCTACACCGATTGAGTTCAAAAGGGATAATCTATCTATCTATACATCTATCAGGCCATAGTAATTTCATCCAGACGTTGGACAAAGCCCTCCATGACATTTCCATTTTCGTCTATCTCTAGCTATCCTGGACCATGCGGTCATTCCCATTTTAAAACAAATACGGGACAATATTTAAGACAGAAGGTCTGATGAATAAACTACCAAATTACTTATTTCTCCAAGCCATGAATCAGATTTCATCAAAATACACTTAAAGAAGGTTAATCCATTTGTAGAAGGCTCGCTTGGCACGGTTGTTGGAATCAGAGCCGGAGGCAGATCGCTTGTCGCGGCTGTTGGAATCAGAGCCGGAGGCAGATCGCTTGTCGCGGCTGTTGGAATCAGAGCCGGATGCAGATCGCTTGTCAAGGTCGTTGGAATCAGAGCCAGAGGCAGATCGCTTGTCGCGGCTGTTGGAATCAGAGCCGGATGCCGATCGCTTGTCGCGGCTGTTGGAATCAGAGCCGGATGCAGATCGCTTGTCGCGGCTGTTAGAATCAGAGCCGGAGGCAGATCGCTTGTCGCGGCTGTTGGAATCAGAGCCGGAGGCCGATCGCTTGTCGCGGCTGTTGGAATCAGACCCGGATGCAGATCGCTTGTCACGGTCGTTAGAATCAGAGCCGGAGCTGGCAGATCGCTTGTCGCGGCTGTTGGAATCAGAGCCGGATGCAGATCGCTTGTCGCGGCTGTTGGAATCAGAGTCAGAGGCAGATCGCTTGTCACGGTCGTTAGAATCAGAGCCGGAGGCAGATCGCTTGTCGCGGCTGTTGGAATCAGAGCCGGAGGCAGATCGCTTGTCGCGGCTGTTGGAATCAGAGCCGGAGGCAGATCGCTTGTCGCGGCTGTTGGAATCAGAGTCGGATGCAGATCGCTTGTCACGGTCGTTGGAATCAGAGCCGGAGCCGGCAGATCGCTTGTCGCGGCTGTTGGAATCAAAGCCAGCAGAGGCAGATCGCTTGTCACGGTCGTTGGAATCAGAGCCGGAGCTGGCAGATCGCTTGTCGCGGCTGTTGGAATCAGAGCCAGCAGAGGCAGATCGCTTGTCACGGTCGTTGGAATCAGAGCCGGAGCCGGCAGATCGCTTGTCGCGGCTGTTGGAATCAGAGCCGGATGCAGATCGCTTGTCACGGTCGTTGGAATCAGAGCCGGAGCTGGCAGATCGCTTGTCGCGGCTGTTGGAATCAGAGCTAGAGGCAGATCGCTTGTCGCGGCTGTTGGAATCAGAGCCGGATGCAGATCGCTTGTCGCGGCTGTTGGAATCAGAGCCGGAGGCAGATCGCTTGTCACGGTCGTTGGAATCAGAGCCGGAGCCGGCAGATCGCTTGTCGCGGCTGTTGGAATCAGAGCCGGATGCAGATCGCTTGTCGCGGCTGTTGGAATCAGAGCCGGATGCAGATCGCTTGTCACGGTCGTTGGAATCAGAGCCGGAGCCGGCAGATCGCTTGTCGCGGCTGTTGGAATCAGAGCCGGATGCAGATCGCTTGTCACGGTCGTTGGAATCAGAGCCGGAGCTGGCAGATCGCTTGTCGCGGCTGTTGGAATCAGAGCCAGCAGAGGCAGATCGCTTGTCACGGTCGTTGGAATCAGAGCCGGAGCCGGCAGATCGCTTGTCGCGGCTGTTGGAATCAGAGCCGGATGCAGATCGCTTGTCACGGTCGTTGGAATCAGAGCCGGAGCTGGCAGATCGCTTGTCGCGGCTGTTGGAATCAGAGCTAGAGGCAGATCGCTTGTCGCGGCTGTTGGAATCAGAGCCGGAGGCAGATCGCTTGTCGCGGCTGTTGGAATCAGAGTCGGATGCAGATCGCTTGTCACGGTCGTTGGAATCAGAGCCGGAGCCGGCAGATCGCTTGTCGCGGCTGTTGGAATCAGAGCCGGATGCAGATCGCTTGTCACGGTCGTTGGAATCAGAGCCGGAGCTGGCAGATCGCTTGTCGCGGCTGTTGGAATCAGAGCCAGCAGAGGCAGATCGCTTGTCACGGTCGTTGGAATCAGAGCCGGAGCCCGCAGATCGCTTGTCGCGGCTGTTGGAATCAGAGCCGGATGCAGATCGCTTGTCACGGTCGTTGGAATCAGAGCCGGAGCTGGCAGATCGCTTGTCGCGGCTGTTGGAATCAGAGCTAGAGGCAGATCGCTTGTCGCGGCTGTTGGAATCAGAGCCGGATGCAGATCGCTTGTCGCGGCTGTTGGAATCAGAGTCAGAGGCAGATCGCTTGTCACGGTCGTTAGAATCAGAGCCGGAGGCAGATCGCTTGTCGCGGCTGTTGGAATCAGAGCCGGAGGCAGATCGCTTGTCGCGGCTGTTGGAATCAGAGCCGGAGGCAGATCGCTTGTCGCGGCTGTTGGAATCAGAGTCGGATGCAGATCGCTTGTCACGGTCGTTGGAATCAGAGCCGGAGCCGGCAGATCGCTTGTCGCGGCTGTTGGAATTAGAGCCGGATGCAGATCGCTTGTCACGGTCGTTGGAATCAGAGCCGGAGCTGGCAGATCGCTTGTCGCGGCTGTTGGAATCAGAGCCAGCAGAGGCAGATCGCTTGTCACGGTCGTTGGAATCAGAGCCGGAGCCGGCAGATCGCTTGTCACGGTCGTTGGAATCAGAGCCGGAGCTGGCAGATCGCTTGTCGCGGCTGTTGGAATCAGAGCTAGAGGCAGATCGCTTGTCGCGGCTGTTGGAATCAGAGCCGGATGCAGATCGCTTGTCGCGGCTGTTGGAATCAGAGCCGGAGGCAGATCGCTTGTCACGGTCGTTGGAATCAGAGCCGGAGCCGGCAGATCGCTTGTCGCGGCTGTTGGAATCAGAGCCGGATGCAGATCGCTTGTCGCGGCTGTTGGAATCAGAGCCGGATGCAGATCGCTTGTCACGGTCGTTGGAATCAGAGCCGGAGCCGGCAGATCGCTTGTCGCGGCTGTTGGAATCAGAGCCGGATGCAGATCGCTTGTCACGGTCGTTGGAATCAGAGCCGGAGCTGGCAGATCGCTTGTCGCGGCTGTTGGAATCAGAGCCAGCAGAGGCAGATCGCTTGTCACGGTCGTTGGAATCAGAGCCGGAGCCGGCAGATCGCTTGTCGCGGCTGTTGGAATCAGAGCCGGATGCAGATCGCTTGTCACGGTCGTTGGAATCAGAGCCGGAGCTGGCAGATCGCTTGTCGCGGCTGTTGGAATCAGAGCTAGAGGCAGATCGCTTGTCGCGGCTGTTGGAATCAGAGCCGGATGCAGATCGCTTGTCGCGGCTGTTGGAATCAGAGCCGGATGCAGATCGCTTGTCACGGTCGTTGGAATCAGAGCCGGAGCTGGCAGATCGCTTGTCGCGGCTGTTGGAATCAGAGCCGGATGCAGATCGCTTGTCGCGGCTGTTGGAATCAGAGCCGGATGCAGATCGCTTGTCACGGTCGTTGGAATCAGAGCCGGAGCCGGCAGATCGCTTGTCGCGGCTGTTGGAATCAGAGCCGGATGCAGATCGCTTGTCACGGTCGTTGGAATCAGAGCCGGAGCTGGCAGATCGCTTGTCGCGGCTGTTGGAATCAGAGCCAGCAGAGGCAGATCGCTTGTCACGGTCGTTGGAATCAGAGCCGGAGCCGGCAGATCGCTTGTCGCGGCTGTTGGAATCAGAGCCGGATGCAGATCGCTTGTCACGGTCGTTGGAATCAGAGCCGGAGCTGGCAGATCGCTTGTCGCGGCTGTTGGAATCAGAGCTAGAGGCAGATCGCTTGTCGCGGCTGTTGGAATCAGAGCCGGATGCAGATCGCTTGTCGCGGCTGTTGGAATCAGAGTCAGAGGCAGATCGCTTGTCACGGTCGTTAGAATCAGAGCCGGAGGCAGATCGCTTGTCGCGGCTGTTGGAATCAGAGCCGGAGGCAGATCGCTTGTCGCGGCTGTTGGAATCAGAGCCGGAGGCAGATCGCTTGTCGCGGCTGTTGGAATCAGAGCCGGAGGCCGATCGCTTGTCGCGGCTGTTGGAATCAGAGTCGGATGCAGATCGCTTGTCACGGTCGTTGGAATCAGAGCCGGAGCCGGCAGATCGCTTGTCGCGGCTGTTGGAATCAGAGCCGGATGCAGATCGCTTGTCACGGTCGTTGGAATCAGAGCCGGAGCTGGCAGATCGCTTGTCGCGGCTGTTGGAATCAGAGCCAGCAGAGGCAGATCGCTTGTCACGGTCGTTGGAATCAGAGCCGGAGCCGGCAGATCGCTTGTCGCGGCTGTTGGAATCAGAGCCGGATGCAGATCGCTTGTCACGGTCGTTGGAATCAGAGCCGGAGCTGGCAGATCGCTTGTCGCGGCTGTTGGAATCAGAGCTAGAGGCAGATCGCTTGTCGCGGCTGTTGGAATCAGAGCCGGATGCAGATCGCTTGTCGCGGCTGTTGGAATCAGAGCCGGAGGCAGATCGCTTGTCACGGTCGTTGGAATCAGAGCCGGAGCCGGCAGATCGCTTGTCGCGGCTGTTGGAATCAGAGCCGGATGCAGATCGCTTGTCGCGGCTGTTGGAATCAGAGCCGGAGGCAGATCGCTTGTCACGGTCGTTGGAATCAGAGCCGGAGCCGGCAGATCGCTTGTCGCGACTGTTGGAATCAGAGCCGGATGCAGATCGCTTGTCGCGGCTGTTGGAATCAGAGCCGGATGCAGATCGCTTGTCACGGTCGTTGGAATCAGAACCGGAGCCGGCAGATCGCTTGTCGCGGCTGTTGGAATCAGAGCCGGAGGCAGATCGCTTGTCAAGGTCGGTGGAATCAGAGCCAGAGGCAGATCGCTTGTCACGGCTGTTAGAATCAGAGCCAGAGGCAGATCGCTTGTCACGGCTGTTAGAATCAGAGCCGGAGGCAGATCGCTTGTCGAGGCTGTTGGAATCAGAGCCGGATGCAGATCGCTTGTCACGGTCGTTGGAATCAGAGCCGGATTCAGATCGCTTGTCACGGTCGTTGGAATCAGAGCCGGAGGCGGATCGCTTGTCCGATCGCCTAGCAATTGTTTTCAAAGGTCCTGGAAAAATATAAAACATAGGAAGTACAACTTAAAACAGCTCATTTATATAATCGTTTTAAAGTAATATGATTAAAATAGTGAGGTAAATATGTTCGACTTCTTTACATGTATTTCAAACTAAGTGAATCCCTGGAGCGCATGATTAGTAAGTTATCAGGCTTCATCATGGTGGAATTATTTTTGTAGTTATAAAGCATTCCTAGCAAGAACAAATCTACAACAATGAAACAAGAGGTAGAATATTAGAGCATTAAAACCCTACAAAGTCCGAGCTTGCCCGAATATTACATGTTTTACCCGAATATGACATATTTAAAAAAAAATAATAATAATAACGGTTATTTAATTAGCGTTATTCTCGTGAGGATCTATTATAATTACCCCGGTCAACGGATACACACTGCAATCATTCCTGCACACAAAGAGCAATAATATTGGGGCCACACCTTAATATGTATTTATTTATTTTTGCGCGGATTTCCCCCTTGTTTCTGTCAAATTATTGGAATTTGAAAGTAAGGAACAACGCCACTGGAAGAAACAACGACTAAGATCAATTTGCAATGTTCTCAACGATCGCTCCAAAAACTCATTTTCAATGCACAAAGTACCCATAAGTCCCAATTGACGGATAGGATCGAGCCATAGAGTTAGATTTACTCTATGATAGGAGCATATTATATACGTTTCCATGTTTAGCTTTTGATAATTTATCGACATGAGTATCGATATGAGTTAACGATTCATCAACTATTTCTTAACATGGAATGATGATAAATAATTATAATGCCAGTTAAAAAAAGAAAAGCTAGGTAGGAGGCAAGGGGGAAAAGGTGTATGAGGGGACGGGGGGGGGGGGGGAGGGGGAAATGGGCGCAGGGGTCACATATCCCTCATCCGTAGAGCCCACGCTACACCACTGCAACTCACAGTGACGTAGCTACATACGGAGGTACGTGCCCCCAATAATTTAACAAAAACGATATCAAACATATTTGGGGCATTTTGTTTTAAATAAAGAACAGCATAAGATGTGCCCCCAAATAATTTGTACTGTGCCCCCAATCTGCCCGACCACGCTATTCGCCACTGGAACATTAACATTGTGGACCTACCTGCATCTGCTGTCTTGAGGACGAGGTTGAGGCAGATACAGCCCAACAGGAGCGCGGAGATCTTCAGGATATGCATCTGAAATGTAAAAGACAGTTTTTTCTGGTTAATACGGTCCATTTCAGTTAATTTAAAGAGGGTGCATCGTTGTGTAAGAGGGCTCTGGTCATCGAGCTCATAATACGAATGCGCCATGTTTACGGACGCCGTGTGTTTTATGCTGGAGTCATTATGTAATAATGCGCGGATGACACGTTCACACATGAGCCCGCCTGGTTATCATGGTTTATGTCCTAGCCATCAAATACAAAAAAAGAAATATAACATGTATACATATTGATAAACAAAATGTATGTGAGATAACAGGGGGCGGGGGGGGGGGGGGGGGGGGGAGTTTGAGCCCTTAGTGAAAGAAAGCAATGACCTTAAATTATCAACAGTGCATTCTATTGTAGAAGAAAAAGAACAACATTATTGCGAGGTAGAAAATGTAGCATTATTGTAAACATTTTGGTGCATATATTAATTTTTGTGGACAAAATGTCTACAAATGGCTGAAACCGTAAATTCTGCTTTACAATCTAATAGACAGCCAGATAGAAGTTAAGATATAGCTCCACGTTCATATTTATAGTACTCATAAGGAATTTTCTTTATTGCCAAATCATGATGTTGTTGTATTTCATATTTAAACAAAATATATTTCCAGTAACCATTATACATATATGTGGGTTTAAAAGTATATTTGAGTTTTAACTTATCACTTCGAGTTAATTAGGACTTGGATAAAATTTATTGTCAAACAATGTGGTTCAAGATGTCATATACAGGGTTGCCTCGAAACCGTGTAATAAATTAACAGCTTGATTTTATACGGCGCATCTTCAAATCATTTTAGATTATATTACAATATAATATGTAACGCATTTCTTACGAAACTCTTCAAAAAGCTGCGAATTTCCTTAATTTTACATCATGGCCAGCTTGAAAGTTAAGATTTTAATTACATCAAGTGTTGAAATTCCTAGTCAAAATTTTGCGGTAAAGTACGAAATAACAGTTTAATTAGTAAGTGCACTACAAAATACAAGTATCAAGTAGCATGAGTATGCCCGTGTGACACTTCTCCGCTTTCTTGAATCCGCCTGGTTTCCGACTTGACCGAAACCATGCGGGACAGATGCGTGGCCCGCGTCGTCACGTTATGTTTCCGACACGTTTCCGACACATTTCGGCACTCTTCACGCATTGTCCCGTCATGTTTCCGACACCTTTCCGCATTCGTCGTTTTGGTCATTGTTCTACGATACTTATTTCAACTGGTCACCGTTGATCGGTCACAGTGTAGCAATCATTCATATAAATGACCAGGTATATAAATGGGCACATCATTTCATATGATCTCTGAATTATGACCACCGTCCATTAATACCTATTATTCAGCGGGGAATTAATGAATAGACCCCATTTCAGTAAACAGTATTATATATATCAATTACAAATCGACGCCCATTTTATAGCGTACCCAGGATTTGTCTTCGTTTCTTGATCAAGTACTGCGAGTGCGTAAACTATTCGGGAACCATGCCGAAACCATTCCGAAACTGTGCGGAATCTTGTCGGAAACTGTGCGGAACCTTGTCGTGAACCAGGCGGGCTACAATGCCGATGATCCGCCTTGTCACGGCTCATTTCGGTATAGTTTCGGTATTGTTTCGGCACTGTTCCCGACGATTTTTGTCGTGAACTACGGTAGTCGGAAACAAATTTTGAAAATTTCGTTCCGCCTTTCCGCATCCTCCGACTGGTTTCGGTCAAGTCGGAAACCAGGCGGATTCAAGAAAGCGGAGAAGTGTCACACGGGCATAATGCAGGGAAAGTTCACGGACAGTACATGTATACAAGCAAAAAAGAGATCTAGTAACAATGTTCAAATCCTCAAAATCCAATTGGAATTCTAGTGGCTCCAGGAGCCGCTCCTAATACGTACTTGTTGTATTCGTATTAACAATAGAAGCATGGGAAAGTTTTCGGTTTTTCGAATTTCCCTTTCGTTAAAAAGATACATGCATTTACGATTGAAGTGTTCATATGTTAAACTATCCACTGGATAGTCGTAACCGTGTACAAAGTCAGTACAATGAATTAGTGAATATCACTTTGCATGTTTGCCCATTACTCGGCCATATAACGTCCATTTAACTTGAAATTTTCACACAAAACCCAGTGTAGATATCAGATAACAACAATATACATTGTATCAACCATTCGTCACTTTTTGCACATGTTAATACAGTTACTAGATCCCTCTAAATGGATCTAGTAACATTTTCCATATCCTCAAAATCCAATTGGAATTCTAGCGGTTCCCTCATACCTTGTCGTATTCGTATTACCAATATAAGCATGAGACAGGTTTTGTTGTTCAAATTCCCCTTTTTGCTTAAAAAGATACATGTATTTACGATTGAAGTGTTTAGATGTTAAACTATCCACTGGATAGTCGTAACCGTGTATAAAGTCAGTGCAATGAATTAGTCGAAATATCACTTTGCATTTTTGCTAATTACTCGGCCATATTTTCACACAGTGACCCAGTGGACATATTGGATAACAACAATAACCATTGTATCAACCATTCTTCACTGTTTGCACATGTCAGCAAAGTTACTAGATCCCTTTAATAAGTAGTCAATCAAAAAATCATTTAAAACTTGTGAAAATGTATACGTATATATACTATTTCACAGCCGGAATGTTACACGTAATACAATTCAGAAATAATGTTATGCTTACAGTAAAATATTTCTAAAGACATCATTAAATCATTGATTATTAAATGAATAACTGTTTATTAAATTAAATTCGTACCTTGTCTCGTGCGATTCGATCGCTGAGCTGGGAGCTAGATGAAAACGATTTAAAAGACTGATCTTTAAGATGATCTTAGACTCTGGCTTCCGACGGTTACTGGAAGGTCAGGATGATGTTTTCAACTCCAAACACGAACTTGCTCGAAAAACGCTCTCCGACGATGCTAAATGAACTGACTGAGAAAAAGGCCAACGACGAACTTGGAAGGAAAAGTGATATCTGAGAGAATGTTGGACGATAGCTGGTCTTTTATAGACTGTGATGCTTCAAAAAGTCAACACGTACCATGACACGTCGTCGAACGTAATCAGCGATCAGTTTGATTGAAGATGTTTACCTTGATTTAAAAAAAATGACTGTTTGATGAAATATGAAAAGTTGAATAAACAAATGTAACCTTGGTAGTTCCGGTTTTTTTTGCTGTTGTTGAATGCACCGCACTTCCACACGCGCAACAGACCAGCAAATTGCTGAACACACAGAAAACATGGTAATACACAACGATTAATTTAAATATGAACTAATATTGGAATAGACAGATATTTGTTTGTATTGTTCTACGATTCTTTGCATCTTGCCGAATAGTATAAAGCAAAGTGTTATTTTGTTTGTGTTTTCCGGCGGAACTGGTACCAACTGACTCCTTTTAGAGAAAAAAAAAAATGTTTACATGCAAAATAAAACAAATTTAAGTAGATTTGAACGCGGTTTAGGTGAGTTATATGGAGTGCCTGGTACAACATATTTACACAATAATTACAACTTTTGAGTAATTATAACTAGATTCTAAATCGAGATAGAAGTGTTTTGTTGTTTTTTGGAGTGACAGGTACACATTTACACCTTTAATAGTATATTAACCAAAAATAAGAGGAAAAATGTGTGTGCTATATTTTTTATTTATTTTTTCTTCCTGTTGGTTTGTTTGTTGGTTGTTGTTGTTTGTTTGTTTGTTTGTTTGTTTGTTTGTTCGTTTGTTTGTTTGTTTGTTTGTTTGCTTGTTTTTTTTTTTGGGGGGGGGGGCTTTTAAAGGGATCTAATGTATTTGCTGAGCTTTTTTTTTAGAGCCTTACACATCTTTTGATACTAAATTTGCGGACTACGTGACTACGGTCTTGGTGTCACATGTCATTTTAAGGTCATATGTAACATTAAAAATGGAACAAAAATGCAATTTCCTATTCATTTATGTGTCAAATATACGGTAATTTTGTAAGATGCAAAAATCTTTATTTCCAGCTATAAAACCTCAATTACAATCTGAAATACCTCTGGAGAAGCATTTATAATGACACAAAAGAAAATGAAACAAACAGTAATGAAAGAAAAATAAAATAAAAACCAAGAAATTCATGAGAGAATTCAATTTTTTACTTTGTTTTTACTGACAATGTATTACAGTTTGAGCATAATTGGGCAAGAAACGTGACAACGTGGAAAAAAAAGTTTTCTGTACTACTCCCTATAATGTTTTGTACACAAAGGTTTTCCGTTATAAATGTTTTCCACTTTCCACTTTCCCGCTCCCCACCACCCCTTTGCGAAAAGATATACATCCTCTTTGCGCCTCCTCTGCCCTCGCCCTTCTTTCCCGGCTCTTTATCTTTCCCCATATGATAACTACTGCCCCCTCTTTAATTTGCCCCCCTCCTCCCAGCACCTTATAGTATGGGAAATCTTGCCCCACCCTTACCCCCCTTCAAATAAAATCGTGCCCTATCTTGGGCCCATCCACACTCCCCCTTTAATAATATGGTAAGTTATGTCCATTCTTATTGCCCCTTCTCCCATCCCTTATGATAATTACTGGCTCCCCGTCATTGACCCTATCCCGCTCACTTATCTGCTCATGGAATATTTTGTTACTTTTTTGCCTCTCCTCACTCCCCTTATATGGACCAAACCTTTTAGCCCCCCCCCCCCCCCCCCCCGGCCTATACCGCTTCGTTACGAGAAATCTCATCCCTGCTCTTACCCGCTTCCAGTCCTTAGATTATAGGAAATCTCGTCTGCTCGTCCCCAAGTTCCCATTTTTTGAGATTGTATAAACCTATTTTATTTATCACCAAAGCCTTTTCGTACTCAATTCCTTTACATTCCGTTAGTGCATTGCGAATGTCCCTTTTTGTGGGAGCCCGTCCATTTTCGACTATTATGTATAGGCTGCAGTGTTGTGTGACTCGAGTCCGGTCTCGGACTCGAGACCGGACTCGAGTCCGTTTTTGCCGGACTCGGTCTCGGACTCGGACTCGAAGGTTCATGACTCGGACTCGGACTCGGACTCGGGGCCCGTGACTCGATGACTCGGCGACGAGTCCGACACGAGACCGGGGAATTTTGGCGCTAATGCAGTTCGTATCCAAACGGATATCTCGTTTCCACTCGCCGAAATTTCATCAAAATTTCACGCAATATTTTCAAATTTCAGCCACATCGGATCACGGAGTAGTAGTCCACTGCCTGCCCTGGACTGTCTTCCGTGTTTCTACTTTTGGAGGAAGTTCTTTCACAGCTTTTATGTATCAATCAGAATCAATATACCATTTTATTTATTTATGTTTTCTATTTTTTTTAATTTTATAGATATCTCAAAGGGATAGTTGAGTTTTGAGGGCGCTACACAAAATAATGTATCTGTTAGAAAATGAAAAACTGAGTGTCAAATTTGAAAGAGCATTCCATTTTAATGGCAGAATAAACTTTATTTGATAAAAATCGGTTCAGAAACGGCTGATATAACCATAAACATATCCATTTGTAATAAATGTGGGGCCCCACAAGTATTCGATAATTTTGGACTAGCCGTTAAAATTTGTTTCAAAATGCTTCCTCTTTTCAAAATTTTTCAAAGGAGGTTTTGAGATATTTGCTGATTATCTCTCTATATAATCACTATTTCAACGAAACATTACATGCACAATATCTTATTTAAAATGGTTTAAATAAATGCGTTTTTTAAAACGCCCTCTTTAGTTTAAACAGCTCTTTTTAATGATAATAGGCATTGAAACTTGGTCGTTTGTAATTGTTAAATTCCTTTTGAGCATGGTTAAATTATAACTATTAGTTTGTAATGTAATGGTGCAGGTTTTGGTTACTAAAATTAAGTTTTTACTAAAACTGTACTCTCTCTACCAGAACTCAACTATCCTTTTAACCTAGGCCGGTCAATGGTTTCGCAGCGAGTTCTGCAGCAATTTTCGAAGGGGAAGGAACTTCTTTCACAGCTTTTATATATCAATATTATCATTTATTTATTTTTTAATTATTTATTTATTTATGTATGTATTTATTTATTTATTTATCTATTTATTTATGTAATTTAATTTATTCATTCATTCATTCATTCATTTTTAATTTTTTTTTTATTAATTAATTAATTAATTTATTTATTTATTTATTTATTCATTCATTGATTTTTTTTTTTTTTTTTTTTTTTTTATCTTTTTTTATTTAATGATTTTTTTATTTTTTTATTTATTTATTTTTTTATTTTTTTATTTTTTTATTTATTTATTTATCAATTAATTTATTATTATTATTTTTAAATTTATATATGCACATGAGCCGGACTCGGACTCGGACTCGGACTCGGACATGCCGGACTCGGACTCGGACTCGGACTCGAAGGTTCATGACTCGGACTCGGACTCGGACTCGGACATGCCGGACTCGGACTCGGACTCGGACTCGGACTCGGACTGACTGGACTCGGACACATCACTGATAGGCTGTACATGTATAATATAATGTAATAAGTATAATTAATTGATAAACAACATGTGTTTCCTCTAACATCAATCGAAACATCGGCCCACTGTATAATTATGTTGTAACTGATTCAATCCAAATTGTATGTCCCATTTCTTTCTATTTTGACTTGCACACGGACAATAAAAAAGAATACGAACGTATTTTATATTAATTTCTACAGAAAGAAAGATCATGCTGGTTTTCGAAACTGGTGCAATTTGTCATTGACAAATTTGTCATTTGTCTTTGTAGACGTGGTGTGGCAAGATTGGTAGAGCGCGTGCCTTCCAATCGTGAGGTCCCAAGTTCGAACCCAGAGTATGCCCATCGCTTTTATCCTTCAGCAAGAAAATGTATCCACATTTGCTGCTCTCCACCCAGGTGTATAAATGGGTACCCGGAAGGATGGAACGTATAACCTTAGCATTATGTGCCCCCACAAGGGTGCCTGACTGGAATGCTCCCCAGGGAGTTAATTCCCGTTATTTCCACCAACCCAATATTCTTTTAATTATACTAAGTATGTATGTATTATTATTAATTTCTTCCTGTATATTCAAGTCTATGAACTATTCAAAGTACATTACAAAACGAAACCTATTTCCCAAACATAAAAGCGAGTAGCTTATAATTATTTCTACAAGGACCTAATGTCATAATGTTTGATTTATTTTTGTTTGCAATAACAATTCATAAAAGAAATCTAACGAATATTCCACGTTCGTTATAATTAAGGCACGTACAAATACACACACACACACACACACACACACACACGCACACACACACACACACACACACACACACACACACACACACACACACACACACACACACACACACACACACACACACACTCACATACACGCACACACATACAAACACACACGCATAAACATTTTTCCCCTAGTGTTTTTATTCCTCCAAATGAAAATACAGATGAACAGCAAAATAACTTTAACATTTAGATTTAACAAATATTATCAAATGAACAGTATACAAATGTTTACATCATTAAATATTCATAAACAAACAAAAAAAGATGACATTTGCATTTTCTAATACAATAACTTAAATATTATATTCTAAACGTAAAATGATAAAACACATCGGAGGTTACTCTGTAATAAAAGAGCAAAATCCCTTCCCCAATAAACGATAAACTGTAATAATTAATTATATTACACTAAAAGAAAGATAATCATACCTAAACAAAATATAACAAAACCAATGGAGGTTATTTTTCTAATAAAATGATGTAATCTTGCTATATCCCTCACCCTACTCCCATTCATCCAACCCAATCATACACACACACACACACACACCCCCTCACGTCACACTCATTTCCGGTGCATCTGCTCGCATGTCCGTTAAAAGCAATCAAATCAACATATATTTAACTGTTCCCACTTTCGTAAGTGTAAACTCAATTTGCCTCTTTTCATCGGTAACCTTTTTTCATCTTCCTTATAACCCAAAATAATTTGTATTACTCCTTGTACACACACATATACACACAGACACACACACGATAGCACGCACACACAAACCAATGCACACATATAATCTTGATAACAAAAACAATAACAGCACATCTAAACGAATTGAAAACAAATAGGAAAGCTTTGTTTTTTATATTCAGTTCTAATTTAATGTAGTTTGGCTAGTAATAAATTAAGCAAGTGCGTTTAAACCGCCAAATATAATATAAATATATAAATATAAATCTAATCGAGGCAGAAAAGGCATAATTATTTCCGACAAAAAATGGTTTACATGACTTGTGTATCAACTCCTAAAACAATTACATAATATGTCTTCATTTCACAAAAACAACAAGAATGCAGAAGATTTATAGTTTTAAATATAGGTTTTCCCGTCCATTTTCACATTTGTTTCATTAGATTCTTTCCGGAGGAGCCTGGAATGTGCTAATCCCGACTTCAATTTCGTCTTTGGTCGATCGATTTCACCAAAAGTCCAGTCAATTGAGTCGTTTGTCATACATTATCATCAATAACAATTCAAATTCGTCGGTCACAGTTACTCAACACGTCTGAGACCAACGAATTTGAATTGTAATGGACGATAATGTGTGGCAAATTGCTAAATTGAGTGGACTTTTTGTGAAATCGATCAACCAAAGACGATATTGAAGTTGGGATTAACACATTCCAGGCTCCTCGGGACGAAATTGAAGTACAAATTGATAAAATTAAATGAAAAATGTGTTAAAATGAACGGGAAAACCTATAGTATAGGTACCGGAGCAGTTAGGGATTCGTAATGCATTGACTCGCCTTCTGGAGGTAAAATCAGTGATTTGACATAGGGTAAGGGTCCCGTAAGGGTGTGGGAAAAGATTGACGTCAGCAATAACAGCTTTTCACAATATCAGAATGTAATTTCAAATCCAACGTGAATGCTCATGCATGGCGATGACACAGATATTGATCGAGTAGGTGTCCGGCATTCCGGGCCGAGTTGATTAGTTTCAAGCTTGTTTAAATAGTGGATTCCTCTGTTTCCCATATTTATTCCCTATATAATTTTGTAAATTATGTAAATTTCGCTGGAAACGAAAATAAAGTGAATTGTAAATTGACAGCTAAGCCTCTATTTTCTAAAATAATTATTTACGTGAGTAGTGCATTTTCAGGCTTCGTATTTCAGCACATTCAGTTTACAGCTACATGTAGTTTTCACAGATGAAACAAAAACAATCCTACCAGGCAGAATTGTTTTTCACTACGAGAAATTACGTCATTGATAGTTTGTTTTAAGGCCAATCTGGGTGAAATGAAACTTCCGCAAGTCCGTCTACAATTATAATATTTAAAGTACAACAGTGGCATGTTATTCAATTAAAAGCTTACAATCTAACAGAGTCGGAGTCAGAACTGGATCGCCTGGCACGGCTATTAGAGTCAGAGTCGGAGTCAGAACTGGATCGCCTGGCACGGCTATTAGAGTCAGAGTCGGAGTCAGAACTGGATCGCCTGGCACGGCTATTAGAGTCAGAGTCGGAGTCTGAACTAGATCGCCTGGCACGGCTATTAGAGTCAGAGTCGGAGTCAGAACTGGATCGCTTAGCACGGTCAGCAGAGTCAGAGTCAGACTCGGATCGCCTGGCACGGCTATTAGAGTCAGAGTCGGAGTCAGAACTGGATCGCTTGGCACGGCTATTAGAGTCAGAGTCGGAGTCAGAACTGGATCGCCTGGCACGGCTATTAGAGTCAGAGTCGGAGTCTGAACTGGATCGCTTGGCACGGCTATTAGAGTCAGAGTCGGAGTCAGAACTGGATCGCCTGGCACGGCTATTAGAGTCAGAGTCGGAGTCTGAACTGGATCGCTTAGCACGGTCAGCAGAGTCAGAGTCAGACTCGGATCGCCTGGCACGGCTATTAGAGTCAGAATCGGAGTCAGAACTGGATCGCTTGGCACGGCTATTAGAGTCAGAGTCGGAGTCAGAACTGGATCGCCTGGCACGGCTATTAGAGTCAGAGTCGGAGTCAGAACTGGATCGCCTGGCACGGCTATTAGAGTCAGAGTCGGAGTCTGAACTGGATCGCTTGGCACGGCTATTAGAGTCAGAGTCGGAGTCTGAACTAGATCGCCTGGCACGGCTATTAGAGTCAGAGTCGGAGTCAGAACTGGATCGCTTAGCACGGTCAGCAGAGTCAGAGTCAGACTCGGATCGCCTGGCACGGCTATTAGAGTCAGAGTCGGAGTCAGAACTGGATCGCCTGGCACGGCTATTAGAGTCAGAGTCGGAGTCAGAACTGGATCGTTTGGCACGGCTATTAGAGTCAGAGTCGGAGTCAGAACTGGATCGCCTGGCACGGCTATTAGAGTCAGAGTCGGAGTCAGAACTGGATCGCCTGGCACGGCTATTAGAGTCAGAGTCGGAGTCTGAACTGGATCGCTTGGCACGGCTATTAGAGTCAGAGTCGGAGTCAGAACTGGATCGCCTGGCACGGCTATTAGAGTCAGAGTCGGAGTCTGAACTGGATCGCTTGGCACGGCTATTAGAGTCAGAGTCGGAGTCAGAACTGGATCGCCTGGCACGGCTATTAGAGTCAGAGTCGGAGTCAGAACTGGATCGCTTGGCACGGCTATTAGAGTCAGAGTCGGAGTCAGAACTGGATCGCCTGGCACGGCTATTAGAGTCAGAGTCGGAGTCTGAACTGGATCGCCTGGCGCGGCTATTAGAGTCAGAGTCGGAGTCAGAACTGGATCGCCTGGCACGGCTATTAGAGTCAGAGTCGGAGTCAGAACTGGATCGCTTGGCACGGCTATTAGAGTCTGAGTCGGAGTCAGAACTGGATCGCCTGGCACGGCTATTAGAGTCAGAGTCGGAGTCTGAACTGGATCGCTTGGCACGGCTATTAGAGTCAGAGTCGGAGTCAGAACTGGATCGCCTGGCACGGCTATTAGAGTCAGAGTCGGAGTCTGAACTGGATCGCTTGGCACGGCTATTAGAGTCAGAGTCGGAGTCAGAACTGGATCGCCTGGCACGGCTATTAGAGTCAGAGTCGGAGTCTGAACTGGATCGTTTAGCACGGTCAGCAGAGTCAGAGTCAGACTCGGATCGCCTGGCACGGCTATTAGAGTCAGAGTCGGAGTCAGAACTGGATCGCTTGGCACGGCTATTAGAGTCAGAGTCGGAGTCAGAACTGGATCGCCTGGCACGGCTATTAGAGTCAGAGTCAGAACTGGATCGCTTGGCACGGCTATTAGAGTCAGAGTCGGAGTCAGAACTGGATCGCCTGGCACGGCTATTAGAGTCAGAGTCGGAGTCTGAACTGGATCGCTTGGCACGGCTATTAGAGTCAGAGTCGGAGTCAGAACTGGATCGCCTGGCACGGCTATTAGAGTCAGAGTCGGAGTCTGAACTGGATCGCCTGGCACGGCTATTAGAGTCAGAGTCGGAGTCAGAACTGGATCGCCTGGCACGGCTATTAGAGTCAGAGTCGGAGTCTGAACTAGATCGCCTGGCACGGCTATTAGAGTCAGAGTCGGAGTCAGAACTGGATCGCTTAGCACGGTCAGCAGAGTCAGAGTCAGACTCGGATCGCCTGGCACGGCTATTAGAGTCAGAGTCGGAGTCAGAACTGGATCGCTTGGCACGGCTATTAGAGTCAGAGTCGGAGTCAGAACTGGATCGCCTGGCACGGCTATTAGAGTCAGAGTCGGAGTCTGAACTGGATCGCTTGGCACGGCTATTAGAGTCAGAGTCGGAGTCAGAACTGGATCGCCTGGCACGGCTATTAGAGTCAGAGTCGGAGTCTGAACTGGATCGCTTAGCACGGTCAGCAGAGTCAGAGTCAGACTCGGATCGCCTGGCACGGCTATTAGAGTCAGAATCGGAGTCAGAACTGGATCGCTTGGCACGGCTATTAGAGTCAGAGTCGGAGTCAGAACTGGATCGCCTGGCACGGCTATTAGAGTCAGAGTCGGAGTCAGAACTGGATCGCCTGGCACGGCTATTAGAGTCAGAGTCGGAGTCTGAACTGGATCGCTTGGCACGGCTATTAGAGTCAGAGTCGGAGTCTGAACTAGATCGCCTGGCACGGCTATTAGAGTCAGAGTCGGAGTCAGAACTGGATCGCTTAGCACGGTCAGCAGAGTCAGAGTCAGACTCGGATCGCCTGGCACGGCTATTAGAGTCAGAGTCGGAGTCAGAACTGGATCGCCTGGCACGGCTATTAGAGTCAGAGTCGGAGTCAGAACTGGATCGTTTGGCACGGCTATTAGAGTCAGAGTCGGAGTCAGAACTGGATCGCCTGGCACGGCTATTAGAGTCAGAGTCGGAGTCAGAACTGGATCGCCTGGCACGGCTATTAGAGTCAGAGTCGGAGTCTGAACTGGATCGCTTGGCACGGCTATTAGAGTCAGAGTCGGAGTCAGAACTGGATCGCCTGGCACGGCTATTAGAGTCAGAGTCGGAGTCTGAACTGGATCGCTTGGCACGGCTATTAGAGTCAGAGTCGGAGTCAGAACTGGATCGCCTGGCACGGCTATTAGAGTCAGAGTCGGAGTCAGAACTGGATCGCTTGGCACGGCTATTAGAGTCAGAGTCGGAGTCAGAACTGGATCGCCTGGCACGGCTATTAGAGTCAGAGTCGGAGTCTGAACTGGATCGCCTGGCGCGGCTATTAGAGTCAGAGTCGGAGTCAGAACTGGATCGCCTGGCACGGCTATTAGAGTCAGAGTCGGAGTCAGAACTGGATCGCTTGGCACGGCTATTAGAGTCTGAGTCGGAGTCAGAACTGGATCGCCTGGCACGGCTATTAGAGTCAGAGTCGGAGTCTGAACTGGATCGCTTGGCACGGCTATTAGAGTCAGAGTCGGAGTCAGAACTGGATCGCCTGGCACGGCTATTAGAGTCAGAGTCGGAGTCTGAACTGGATCGCTTGGCACGGCTATTAGAGTCAGAGTCGGAGTCAGAACTGGATCGCCTGGCACGGCTATTAGAGTCAGAGTCGGAGTCTGAACTGGATCGTTTAGCACGGTCAGCAGAGTCAGAGTCAGACTCGGATCGCCTGGCACGGCTATTAGAGTCAGAGTCGGAGTCAGAACTGGATCGCTTGGCACGGCTATTAGAGTCAGAGTCGGAGTCAGAACTGGATCGCCTGGCACGGCTATTAGAGTCAGAGTCAGAACTGGATCGCTTGGCACGGCTATTAGAGTCAGAGTCGGAGTCAGAACTGGATCGCCTGGCACGGCTATTAGAGTCAGAGTCGGAGTCTGAACTGGATCGCTTGGCACGGCTATTAGAGTCAGAGTCGGAGTCAGAACTGGATCGCCTGGCACGGCTATTAGAGTCAGAGTCGGAGTCTGAACTGGATCGCTTAGCACGGTCAGCAGAGTCAGAGTCAGACTCGGATCGCCTGGCACGGCTATTAGAGTCAGAGTCGGAGTCTGAACTGGATCGCTTGGCACGGCTATTAGAGTCAGAGTCGGAGTCAGAACTGGATCGCCTGGCACGGCTATTAGAGTCAGAGTCGGAGTCAGAACTGGATCGCCTGGCACGGCTATTAGAGTCAGAGTCGGAGTCTGAATTAGATCGCCTGACACGGCTATTAGAGTCAGAGTCGGAGTCAGAACTGGATCGCTTAGCACGGTCAGCAGAGTCAGAGTCAGACTCGGATCGCCTGGCACGGCTATTAGAGTCAGAGTCGGAGTCAGAACTGGATCGCTTGGCACGGCTATTAGAGTCAGAGTCGGAGTCAGAACTGGATCGCTTGGCACGACTATTAGAGTCAGATTCGGAGTCAGAACTGGATCGCCTAGCACGGCTATTAGAGTCAGAGTCGGAGTCAGAACTGGATCGCCTGGCACGGCTATTAGAGTCAGAGTCGGAGTCAGAACTGGATCGCCTGGCACGGCTATTAGAGTCAGAGTCGGAGTCAGAACTGGATCGCTTGGCACGGCTATTAGAGTCAGAGTCGGAGTCAGAACTGGATCGCCTGGCACGGCTATTAGAGTCAGAGTCGGAGTCAGAACTGGATCGCTTGGCACGGCTATTAGAGTCAGAGTCGGAGTCTGAACTAGATCGCCTGGCACGGCTATTAGAGTCAGATTCGGAGTCAGAACTGGATCGCCTGGCACGGCTATTAGAGTCAGAGTCGGAGTCTGAACTAGATCGCCTGGCACGGCTATTAGAGTCAGATTCGGAGTCAGAACTGGATCGCCTGGCACGGCTATTAGAGTCAGAGTCGGAGTCAGAACTGGATCGCCTGGCACGGCTATTAGAGTCAGAGTCGGAGTCAGAACTGGATCGCTTGGCACGGCTATTAGAGTCAGAGTCGGAGTCAGAACTGGATCGCCTGGCACGGCTATTAGAGTCAGAGTCGGAGTCTGAACTGGATCGCTTGGCACGGCTATTAGAGTCAGAGTCGGAGTCAGAACTGGATCGCTTGGCACGGCTATTAGAGTCAGAGTCGGAGTCTGAACTGGATCGCTTAGCACGGTCAGCAGAGTCAGAGTCAGACTCGGATCGTTTTGCCCGGCCTTCTGGATCATCGGATTCCGATCGTTTGGCTATCCCCTTCAATGAGCCTGTGGAGAAGTAAAATGTAAAAGGGTCAAACAAAATCAGATGTTTCCCAGGGATATTCCTACCTAGTTTTACGACTGTACTAATGTTAATGCTATTGTTCACTATAGCGTATTATAAAAAAAAAAAAAAAAAAAAAAATGAGGTTTTGATCTATCTATTACATGAACCCATTTAGAGAGAGGGGAGTGGGGAGGGTTGGGGGATAAAGAGATGGAGAGAGGAACCATGGTTTCACGTATTATAAGGGATTGGCAATGTGCCAGTATTTACTCAGTAGGTCCATTAGTGGCACAGTAAATCGCATAGCTTGAATCAAATGCTTGAGGCAGTTCGAACTATAATATGTACATGATAAAATAAAATTACGATCGTACAAAACTGAGTCGTGAACTGAACTGTGAGTAAAAGTTGTCATCGTTTTTTCTTCTTCAGGATAGTTGAGTTGGTGTTTTACAAAATAAAGAAATGCTTAAAGTGTGACCCCCCCCCCCCCCCCAATCAGTACGCCAACTACACGCTACGCCACTGCATTAAAGGGATCTAATAATATTGTCAAAATCCTTAAGATTTACTTGGAACTCTACGGTTCTCTCATACCTTGTTGTATTCGTTTTATATTAATAGAAGCATGGGACAGGTTTCGATTTTTCAATTTTCCCTTTCGTTAAAAAGATATTAACGATTGAAGTCGAATTTTATACTATCCACAGGATAGTCATAATAGTGTACAAAGTCAGTGCAATGAGTTAGTGAATATCTCTTTGGATTTTGGCTCATTACTCGGCCGTATAATAACCATTTATCGTTAAATGTTCACGCATTACTCAGTGGACATATCAGATCACAACAACACACATTGTATCAACCATTCATCACTTTTTGCACATACTAGATCCCTTTAATTATATTAGCCTACCGTATCCTCAATTGTGGTGATACATTGATGGATTTCTCATGCATACTATTCTAGAAGCTGATTTGAATTAGAAAACTACTTTCTCGCTTTTGTTTACTAGTAGTTCTGCTAAGTTTGGTTATGAAAAGGTTAGACATCTTGATAATGTAATGATAAATATTTGCACTTGATAGGTTACTAATTAAGATGATTATGAGACAGGTAAACATACATAACCACATACTCGAAGTCGCGTCGAATTTCTGTCTAATTAGTATTTAACTTTAGAATGAACCGGCGATAGGATTCTAAGTCCGGTTTAAGTTAATTTTGAATATCATAATCATGCTAAAAGCAATGTGAAAACGCATTAATTTCGCTCTTGAATCAAATAAATACTGCCAAAGTAAACGAAATTATATTAAATCCTTTTTAAAAAAATCCTAATTTCTTTTATTCCAGAGCAACAATATAAAATCGTATTTTGTGATGTTTTTAACATCATCATGATAGGTACTCAGACTTAGCCACGACATCAGAATACCACATTTTAATCACGGCCTTCTGACTAAAAATTAAAACGGGACTTAAAGGGCACTAAAGTCACTACTGAGTTTAACAGGACTTGTGTTGATTTTTTTTTACTTCTTGTCTAATTTTAAGCAGGACTAACACGCGACTTAGAGAATATCTACCCGACTTTGAGTTAATCGGGACTTAGACGCTACTTTCGAGTACGGGAAATTAACAATACCGAATGAATTGTGAAGCAAACAAGTATGTGCTTGAAAGTTTGGCGAGAATAATTCATTAGGATCATAAAATCATCCTACATGTATGCAGTGCAATTATTTATAAAATACAAACAGGCATGACAATAACTTGAAGACATTTGCGCCCAGTCATGCATTTGGCACGTTGCACAATCATGCATTAGGCACGTGAGTGTGCAGTCATGCGTGCGGAACGTAATGTGTAATGCATTTTATATAGTAGACTTACGTGCATCTGCTGTCTTGAGGACGAGGTTGAGACAGATACAGCCCAACAGGAGCGCGGAGATCTTCATGATATGCATCTGAAATTAAAGGGAAAATTTTGAATAAAGTTAAGTAACTCAGACTCAGTTCACTTTGTTCAACTCTCTGTTTGATTCACAGGATAGTTCCCATATTTAATTACTCTCTCTTCGGTGAAATATTTGTTCATAGTTTACTGATCTTACTGTTTTTTTCTCATTTTTCTAAATTAAGTTATTTGTGATTCATCTCAAAGAATGGTGCCGCTAGTTGTAGACGCGCAAACTCCATGAAAATAAACATCGTGTTTGAAGAAAAAAAGAAAAGAAAAAAGACTTCCAATATTATGAATTTCCGTGTAAGTTTTAACTATAGCTTAGCTTTAAAGTTTGGAGTTTCCTCTAGCATGTGTTGAAATATAAATGGAAAAGGATAAAGGAAAAAAGAGAAATTGCAATTGTTCTAAGGCTTGTTTTAAGGGTTTGGATGAACTAGATTAAGTCCGAAAAAACAACATTTACATCCAGTGCCTGTCAATAAATGTTTTAAAGAGATGGGGGAAACTCAACGAGAAAGAATCCGCATAATATAGGTTTTCCCGCTCAATTTCGCGATTGTGTCATTCAAATTGATAACAGGAGCAAACGAATTCGCGCGATTTGCGATCGCCGTGTCAAAGCAGCATTCGAATTCGTAAATAGTCGTTCAAAATCACGTCGGAGCAAGTGAATTTGCACAAAGAGCATAACTTTTCATCAATGGTCATTCAAATTGGCACGTAGTTGGCGCCTCTTCGGTCATTCGAATTCGTGAAAAGGCATGACGCGTTAATTTGTTTGCACGAAGTTGAGATTTGGCTGCACATTCGCGAATTCGAGTGCCCATAAATGAACTCCTGTGTCTATTCACGAAAGATGATGCATGAATTCGCTTGCACTTATTCGGAATTTGAAAGACCGATACCAACGATTACGCGGCAATGCGTGAATTTGAATGAACCTCAATGAATTCGATTTTTAAAAAAAGATTCAAATTGAGCTATACTAAGAAAAGAAAGAACTTTATTTGCTAGGGTGTTTGTTCGACTATTCATTGCGCATACTGATGGACAATTTACTTCCTCCTTTTTTTCTATAACACTCTTCTAACACACATAAACAGGTCCATAACACATTCGATCGTATTAAATATACATTTAAACAAAATTGGCATTCAACATGTTCAAAGTTGACACGAATTGTCTAAAGCATATATATAGGGCACTGTTTTTTTTATATTGCAAATAGATTGTTGATGAATAAAAAAAAGTCAACCAGTTTAACAAGGACTTATGGCTGAAAATTGAAAATGAAAAATCGTCTCACGGAGTGTTGTTATATTTTAACTTTTGATCTTAATTTTTTTAACAAAAGAAATAGACAACGTTGGAAAAAAAAATCGCAAACATTATTATTGAACAAACATATTGTAAACTAAAGTAGAAAGTATCACAAACATCGTATAATTATGCGTTTAATATTATAATTACAACTACAATAACCCTGATATCATATCTATGATTATGAACTGCATGTCGTCCATGATGATGTTTGATGTTATAACAATGATATAACCGAAAATGAATATGAAATAATAATTATATAACATCAACCAGAGAGGGTTGCAACATCATTTTTACAACATGAAATGGTCTTGTTATGCTGAGAGTGAAACCGATGAAGAGTTCAGAACTATATGCAAAAAACTATAAACGCCATTTTCGTATTTTATAAGATATAATAAAAAAAAAAGTATCGCACATTTTTCTTATTATTAAATAATTATAATTAATAAATGACATAATATAAACAGAGAGAAAATGGGTGCACCTGGAGATTACATAGCACACAAATCAACAGATTTTTTATTGCAAGAAAAAAAAACAGATTATTATAATTATGAAGAGCTTAGTTCCCAAAAGCGCCAAATCCACTTTAAAAAAAAAAGATCTTACGTAGCTATCTAGAAATCCATTAAAACAAATAAAAATTACACAATCAAAATCAAAATTTGGCACGATCCATTTTCAATTCCCCATATAGGCGTGTGTACAAAGTTGGACAAAGAAACCCGTTTTTCTTCATATGAACTCTTCAAATATAAAAAAAAGACACGAATTAATAATAATATACTCGATTAAATGCATCAATTAAATGTCTAGTTACTTAGTTGTGTATTGGTATAAAGTCTTACCTTGCTTCTTGCGCTAGCGAGTCTGGTGCGAGATAAGGAAGATTCGGCAACCGGATCAGAAAGATGCCCGTAACTGCGATGATTGATGGCGTCAAAGTAACTGGTAAAATATTGATAATACAAACAGCATTGATTAATTGCATTTTCGAATAAAATATTAACCATCAAACAAATCAAACATAGGGAAAACGGACCAGAAATAAATACTATGAAATTGACAATGAGTAAAACAAATTCGGCTTCCCTGGGATTTATAATAAGCGTATCATTTTTTTCAAACGGAACGTGTCGATCTTTTTCAAAGTCTTTGATTCTTCTCATCTATACCTTTAATATGGAATTGAAACATATATCTTGCATAATGTGTTTAATGTGTATAATGTAATAATTATCCAGTATACAAATGATGCACAGGCATGAGTGGATCGGTACGAATTGGATGCACGAGTTTAACTTTGGAATGGTTTAAACCCACTAGCGCAGCGAGTGGGTTTTAGACCATTCCAAAGTTAAAAGAGTGCATCCAATTCTTACCGATCCACGAAATATGCCTGTGCAGCATTTGTTTTATAAAATGGGCGGAAAAAATGTGAAAATCAAACTTTTTCACAGTAATGTCTAAATGGCTAAATTTACCGACGCATGCCTGTAAATTTACCGACGCATGACTGGGGAAAAATTAAATTTGCACCTTTTTTATTTTTATTTTTTTTATAGATATAAATTGTTTTACATTAAAACAAATGTAATGATATAATTTTTTTTTATTTTGTACTTGTTTTTAAATGATATAAACAAATTTATATCAATTTTCAAATTAAATTTTATTTTTTTTAATGATATTAAATTGTTTTTTTTTCGGTCCACGAAATATGCCTGTGCAGCATTTGTTTTATAAAATGAGCGCAAAAAAACTGTGAAAATCTAAAGTGAGCCATGCATCAGTAAACACTTTTACACGCTAATTGACCAATCAGAATGCAGGGATTCCTCTACCCATTTTATAATACGTATACATTATCACATTAATGTTAATTAATTGTAATTCGTTGATGGTGATGTAATAATGACGAACAGTAATATGAACAGAGAAAAATGGTTGCACCTGAATATTACATAGTACATTGTACAAAATTAAAATATCTTGTATTGTAGATATGAAGAAGAAAAAAAAAACACATGCAAATTATAATGACTAAAATAACGGAAGGATCTTTTAAATCGTTTGACGATTAAACAATCACACTAATTTTAAAAATTAATACTTTCTAATTAATACTGATTTTGTTTTTCTCGTATGAAACATTAATTAGTGTTTCATACGAAAAATCCACTAATATAAATCTTTAGTTGTGAATAATAACATGATTGTTAAACTGTCAAATTGATCGCCATTGTTAGAGTGAAATAAATATTTAAAAAGTAATTAATGGCATTGATTTAACTGTTTTAATGAATTAAATGTTTACCTCGTCTCGTGCCCAAGTGAGTCCGGTGAAAGGTGAAGAGAACCGAACAGATCAGATCGAATAACTGCGTTGACTGCTGGCTCCACGAAACAAGTAGATTATGTTAGAAAACAATATCTCCAAAGATTCAAGACACACGTCGGAAAGACAATTCTCTCTGTGAGTGCTAAGTTGGAAAATACTCGGTCTTATATAGGCTTTCGTACTTTTAAAAAGTCAACACTAATTTGAGACGTCATAATCAGATTACTCGATTATAATTGTTTGAATAAATGATAGGGGGGCCAACTCCCGGAAGAGGCGATAATAAAAGTAATTTGTATTGTCTAGGGATGGTTACGTGCAACAGACCAGATAATCAACAAACAGGCATCAAATAAGCAACAATAAGAAACAATAAGCAAACATAGCTCCAATTATGGCATTGAATTAGAACGGAAGCATTCTTTTTGAGGTATTTAACAATTCGTATATACAATTGAGCCAAAGTCAAACAGGGCGTTAGCCTGGTTTCATCTGATGGGACGGGTACGGATTGACTCCTTTGAGCGATATTGAAATAGATCCATAT
Organism: Echinarachnius parma; assembly: GCA_037951105.1. NCBI lineage: Eukaryota > Metazoa > Echinodermata > Echinoidea > Clypeasteroida > Echinarachniidae > Echinarachnius > Echinarachnius parma. The sequence continues at coordinate 49,563 of JBAMJV010009618.1, forward strand.
AAGGAATAATCAAATCAGTAACAAAACAACACAAACAAAGAGTGAGAGCGGCCGAGGCCGGTTATAGTGCCCTGGTACAACATAACCCCTTTGGGAGAAATTAAAGGGAAACAAAATGATAGCTTGTGGGTGTATACTGGTACTGACATAGGCGCCGGAAGTGGGGGGGGGGGGGGGGCACGACACCCTACCCCCGCTCAGTCACTTCACTCCCTCGGGCTTGGTCGCTTCGCTCCCTCGCAATGTCTCACCTCTGGCTCAAAGTTGGCAACCATGTGAGTGTGGTTGGGCATGAGCCCCTACACAAAACAAAATCGTGAGCCCCCTTAGGTCTTTGCCCCCCCCCCCTTCCCCAATCCAAAACTGCTTCCGGCGCGCATGGGTACTGATGATAGCATAAATCGTGCTAGACCTCGTATACTTCCACTTGGCTGTCACTAATAATGGACATAATCAATATTTTAAAACCCATTATCATCTGTTTTGACTGACCTCTGGAAGCTGCCATGTTCACCAACGGTTCCGCATGCTACGTCATCTGAGCTCCAAAATCGTATCACCAAAAGCGGGGTACGTTACCGCTGTTGTTGAGTCTGATGCTATGTCAGTAGTTGCGTAACCCACATATGCACGCCTGGATGACATGGCATGCGAAACTGTTGGTAAACATGGCAGCTTCCAGTGGTCAGCCAAAACAGATGACCATGATGACAGTGGTCTAAACAACATCAATTATTTTCCAATATAGCGATACCCAAAATGAAGTATATGACTATAATGCCCCGTTACAGACAAAGTTGCAATTAAATGCAAGTTAGACTGCACTTAATTGCAAATTTAATGTGTTTCTGCAACGGGGCCCTGATGTGACAGAAATAAGGCAATTTTCATTATCGGTAAGCGAAGGTGCATATATATATATTATATGCTTACTTGATAATAACTATTTGAACACTGTTTTGGTTAGTTACTCCTTTGAATGACAAAAATAACACGTTTTGGAAAATAAATTATATTAATTTAATCGAATTAAATTTAAAGAGACTTTCGAGGTAGAGAAAACCACGTGTACGAATGACAGAAGCTCATAATTTCCCAAATGAAACACCATTACTTTGTTTGTATGGTCAAAATCCGTCAAAAAACGGCTGAAATGTACTTCAAAAAGCCGTTCATATAAAAGTCGTGGGCGTCGACTTTCATTACCGATTTTAAAAAAGTGTAAAATCATCCATGGTCTGCATATCGCCCTTTTGTGTTAATTGTGTTAATAAATGAAGAAGTTATCTCAGTAGTATTATTTAAAGTTATCAGAGGGTTAAAGGGGTAGTACAGTTTTGGTAAAGCTGAACTCTATACCCTATCACCAAATGGTAATATTAGGTGTTGTTATCAAATCGTTCTTGTTTAGCCATTAATTAGCGTTTTGCAATGTGTTTGAGGTATATATAGCTGAATATGACTCAAGTGAAAAGATTAGCCTACAGTGGAGTAGCTACGGGTGGGGGCAGGGGGAGAGGGGGTGAAGGCAGGTAACCTCCCATAATTTGCCCCAAACAATACAATCAATTGAGGGGGAAATGCTCCAACAATATTAAATGAAATACAGAAAATCTGCCTCCAATAATTCGCATGCCCCCCCCCAAAAAAAAACAAAAACAAAATTTAATAATAATAAATAAATCAATAAATAAAATAAAAACATCATCAGAACTACGCCAATGGACCTGAAAATAATGAAATATTATGGAGGGAGCAAAGAATATAAAAGCATTCTATTACTTTCAAGAAGATGGTTTAATCTTATTTCAAAAACATGTATTATCATTTTATGCCATACATGTCATGTCGGGGTTATCATTTCTTCCAATGTTTTGTTTTGTAAACTTTGATTTTGTATTCTATGTGAAACAGGAATACGTTTACATTCAACTGCAATACTTATATTGGCCATATTATAGAACGAGCAAAAATACCTGCTTATCATAATCGAATAAAAGGAATAATCGATTTCAAAGAAACGGTAATTCGTTCTTCTTCAAATCGAGTAAACGACAAAAGTAGGTCTCATACAGACATCAAGGCCACTTCAGCATCGCTTCAAGGAGAAAAAGAAGAAAAATAACGCCCACTGTAATCGGTACCTTGGAATACCCTTCAGCACGCCGCAAAGTTGTTTGTTTTAAACAAAATTACTATTATTTTCAATAATGTATTAAACTGTTAGACATACATATTTGTACGTAATTTTACCACGAGGAGCCAAACTGGCAGCTATCAATGCTATCAATGCTATCCATTTTTTGAAATCTTCCAACCTCAAAAGCTTTATACGAAACTTGCATTTGTCATGTTTGTTCGCCCATTTTATGTCGGTCGGTCTGGCAAGTGTTTAACATAGATAACGATCAGGAGTCAATGAAAGCTGCACCAAGACAAAGACCTCGCTAAACGAAAACAACAAAAAAATCACAAATGTTACACATTTTTAGGCGAAAGCCAGCTATTGAAGTATTAGAGCTTGACTAACATCAATAATATCAAACAAAACTTTGCTCTGTTTTGATAGTATTGTGTATTATGTCGATGAACAAAAACAACAATATCATGTAACGCTAAATTGTGGGTAAAAAATTTAAAAAAATTTGAAATTTTGGTTTTATTCGAAAACTGATCAGAGATATTTTCAAATAAATGAAACAAGCCAAGAAAAGGAAGGTTTCGGAGAAGGACCGCCATCATAAGAGTTTCTGTCTTAATGATCAGAGCTAGACCGGGCAAGCAATCCGAAGGTCTCGGGTTCGGTTCCCGTGTGAGCCCATTTCATTTTCTCCGTTAATTTTTATAGTTGAGTAATCAGTAATAAGAACACGACATTACACCAATTACATAATTTTGATTAACGAAAACACCAAATGTTAATAACATCGAACGAACTTTCTTTAGTTTTCTATAAAATATAATGATAAACAATTACAGCAAATAAATCAAACGGAAAAGTGCTTTAGCTGGATTATTTTGATGAATATTATATCAACATTATGGCACAAAAATAACATCAAACGCGAAGTTGCTCTAATTAATACGATTAACAATGATTAACGCAAATCAATATTCGGCGGATGGATAAGCAAAATAGCAAAATGTTACAATAACAACCAAACCAAATATGCTCTAGTTCTAGTATGTAAATAAATGGCTGAACACAACTTTCAAACATGTCAAACGTAACAAAGTGACAGACATATGACTTTGATAGATGGATAAAGAATGGATACTACTAAAAACATAAACACGGCGTATTTAGCCAGCGTCTATAAAGATGAACATTTGGGAGGGGTGCATGGGGGCAGCGCAATATGTCAAGCGGGAGCTGCTTACCCGTATCAATAAACACATTGGTGTTTCTTTATGTTACATAGAAGTTTTTAGAATTAAAATAATATAAATAAATGTTTTAGAATATGAAGGGGGTTAGTTGTTGTTGCTGTTGTTGCTTTTATTTTTGTTGGCGATATTAGTCAATTATAATTATTTGCGCTAAAATAATGATTAAATAATCAATTTATTAAGAAAAAGAGAATAAGGAGTTTTATTTTAAAATTTCATCCAATAAAATGCTATATCATGAGGAAGCTTAAAGAGGCTGTCGGATGGGGGGGGGGGGGGGGGTATCCTTGGATATGATTCCCCTGGAGGAGTGTAAGCCCCCGCTCCTCCTTGTATATGCACCAATTTTAATTTTTCATTGTCGTATTTTATTTTATTTATGACTAGATGAATGGAGTACAATGTCATTGATGGCGTCACAATCGCGTTCCACGGGGAGATGTCGATGCCTGTAGCAAACACAAAGTACCGTGACCACAATCCTTGGTTTGCAAATATTGTGTGTTTTTAGTTTGTACAGGATTTAGGTTTCGGATGAAAACAATCCTATTTTTGTCAAGGTTTGTGTGAGAAAAAAGTCAGATCAGCTGATATACCTGCGCGACATGTTTGCGCAGTAAACCTGAACCAAACACTGAATAATATCGTACTGAGTTACCACGGGCGACAAGGGAGCCTTGCCCCCCCCCCCCCCCCCCCCCCCCCCCCCCGTTCGTAGGATTTCTTAACCAATCCTCATTCCCGCCTGTGATAGTAATATATAGATACAATAATAAGTCAATCAATAAACAATAAAATAAATACACACATAAATGAATGAATAAATCAGTAAAGCAATACAACTAATACAAACTAAATAAATAAACAAGCAATATACAAATGCATAGCTTGATAAATGAATGGATGAATAGATGAATAAATAAATTAATAAATGAATTAATAAATAAATAAATAAATTATTTAAAGGGACTTAGTAACATTGTCCAAATCCTCAAAATACAATTGGAATTCTAGCGGTTCCCTCGTACCTTGTTGTATTAACAATAAAATCATGGGACAGGTTTCGGTTTTTCAAATTTCCCTTTCGTTAAAAAGATATTTACGTTTGAAGTGTTCAGATGTTAAATAATCCAACGGATCGCGAAAACCGTGTACAAAGTGAGTGCAATGAGTTTGTGAACATCACTTTGCATTTATGCTCATTACTCGGCCATATAACGTCCATTTGACTTGAAATTTTCACACAATACCCTGTGGACATATCAGATAATAACAATATACATTGTATCAACCATTCATCATTTTTTGCACATGTCAACAAAGTTACTAGATCCCTTTAATAAATGAACCTATCAATCAATCAATAATTAAAGGAAGAATGAATGAAATTAAGAAGATTACACATCAGACACCCTTCATCTTCGTAAATTCATTTCTTCCCCCCCCCCCCCCCCCCCCACACGCGATGAACGTGGCTACATGCACTTCTGGACCAAGACCACTAACTTGTATTTGTGCCGTGACGTTTCAAGTGGTCTAGTAACATATTGTCCAAATCAAATAGAAGCATGGGGCAGGTTTGGGTTTTTCGAATGTACCTTTCGTAAATAAGATATTTACGATTAAAGTGTTTGGATGTTTAATTATCCACTGGAAGGTTATAACTGTGTACACAAAGTCAGTGCTATGAGTTCGGGATTATCACTTTGCATTCTCGCTCATTACTCGGTCATATAACATCCATTTAATGTTTTAAAAATGTTCACACATTACTTAGTGGACATATCAAATCATAACGATACACATTATATCAACCATTCATCACTTTTTCACAAGTTAACAAAGTTACTAGATCCCTTTAATGCCATACGCAATGGTGTGAATAGTGTGAGTGCCATATCAACTCTGAAATAATCACGTTATTAAAGAGATCCATTAACGTCAATTTTTTTTTTTTTTCCAAAAGCGTTATTTGAAACTTCAATCATAATGACGATATCATTTTACGATTCTTCTGAATAATGTATGATAGTTGTATTAAAAAAAGAAATGCTGTTTACCTTCATTCTACATTTTACATATAGAATACAAAAGGTGAAAATGTATGTTATTATTTGCATCACCTATATATTGCCCATTAATGTTTACTACAATCGAGAAAGGTTCCTTGAAAGCTTTCATACAGTCATAAATATCTCCATAATTAGGGAGACATTTGAAAAGTAAAAACCCATTTGATTGAAAAAACCCTCCAACTAATTTTGGCTGAATTTAACAAAATTAATGGATCACTTTAATATGTTATTTTGTATTCCCTCTATATAAACAGCACTACGGGACCGGTACAGACCGGCATTTATTTATCTATTTGTTTAGTTATTTATTCATTCATTTATTTATGCATTTATGCATTGCTTGAATATTGCTGAACTTGTTTTCTAACAGTCCTGTTACAAAGTGATGTATAGGGCGCGCACGTTTATATTGAAAGTCTTTCATTGTCTTTATTTACGAGATTGATCTGATAATTAAAGGGATAGTTGAGTATTGGTCAAACTTAACTTTAGTAACCACAACCTGCATCATTATGGTACAAAATAATAGTTATAACTTCACCATGCTCGAAAAGTATACACAATTACAAACGACTAAGTAAAACCCCTGTTATCATTCAAAAAGAGCCGTTACAACTCAAGAGGGCGCTCTCTACAAAAATGATTGGTTTTAGCCATTTTTCATACAAAATTGTGGATGTAATGTTTTGTTAAAATCATGATTCAATAGAGATATCATCAACAACTTTTTAGAAACCGATTCAGATTTTGTTCAAAGTAGTCTTCAAGCATTTTAAAAATTGTGTCTATAAATTCAAAATATCCCCTGATGAAGAATTTTTGAATAAATATATGTTTATGGATATTTCAGCCGTTTCTGAACCGATTTTGTTCAAATCAAATTTATTCTGTCATTAAAATGTCAACAAGAAGGGGTGTGTTTATGGTGCGATGTCAACAAAGAGAATATTGATAATATTTTGATATCTTTTATTTACATAAACATGTATGTTAAGAAAAACAAAACACAATACTATTTGGTTGTGTGGTTAGAATGATGTTTATTATGGTTGGATAGTTATTGTTATTATTGTACAAGGGGTGGTAATGCTAATTTTGGCGGGGTCTTCACCTATTGTCTAAGCTAATTTGTATGCACCGCCCAATTTGCAGATCCCGCCCCTTTGACAATAGGTGAAGACCCCGCCAAAATTAAACCTCGCACTACGCGCACTTTCTAAAAATCGTAAGACAGTATAAGTCATATAAATACAACCGACACTATTACTATCCAAGTTATTTTGACTACAATTTGAATCATGAATTCAGTCTCAAACAAGCAATGCTATATGACACCAGAAAAGACTATTCTTTGGGGAGAGGGTACACCCCGTGTCTGGGAAAACGTCTCCATACCACCACCACCACCGACGGCAAGCCTTGTTACATCACCCGAAGACCTCAACGCCACCGAACTCAACGACCTCAAAGCCCTCAGCAATTTTGATTGGGAATCGGAGTTTATTCCGATAAACTATGATATGCCGGTGACCGCAGCAAACCCCCCGACGTCATACAGGAGATCAACATCGCGCAGGCGACGACGTCGACGCACTCGAACAAAACAGACGAAAGGCAGCAAGCTGAATAAACTAAAACAGCTCGTGGAGGCGGTAGGCTCTAAAAGCATCGTGGTCATCATGCTGTAGCGGTCACGCACGGCGTGGGGGGCACACCCCAACAAAACGGTTCTTCTAAGAACCACCAAACTTTCAAGAAAGATTTCAAAGACACTCTGATTATCCCCATTCTTACACACTCACACACACACACACACACACACACAACTAAGACTTCCTTTCTTTTTTTAAATTTCATGTGCAAAAAATTTTTTTTGTTCATCCATTTTTTAAATTAACTTGGCCAATTTTTGTTTTTTATTTACCAAAAAATACTTTTCTTCAACCATTTTTAAAATCAACTTGACGTTTTTAAAATTTGGTTGTGCATTTTTCTTTTTTTGTAGTTTTACGTTTTCCCATAGGTTTTGCATGTATTACATTTTCAACTTGTCAATTTTTTTATTTCATGTGCAAAAAAAAAGTTTTTGTTCATCCATTTTTAAAATTAACTCGTCCAATTTTTGTTTTTTATTTACCAACAAATGTTTTGCTTCATCCATTTTTTAAATCAACTTGACACTTTTTTAATTTGGTTGTGCACAAAAAAAAAAATATTGGTCGTTTTACGTTTTTTACGTATTACATTTTAAACTTGCACATTTTTTTCTTCATTTGTCAAAAATAATTGTATCCATCCATTTTGTTTAATTAACTCGTCTAATTTGTGTGTGTCATTTACCAAAACATATACTTTTACAAATTAAATCGCTCGTATTTTTATTTCATTTCCTAAACTAATTGGTAGACTTGCGTTTTGTCATGGTCACGTTAGTAATTTAGCCTAATATTGATTGGGTAATGTTATTTCAGAAGCTTAAACCCCTCATAATAGTAATTCCTGGGACATTTATAGCGTACCATGTGGGTATTCTGTCTTAAACCATATATTATTGAAGGTATTTGCAAGTCATCAATGGTGGGGTAAACTTAGTCGTTAGTCAGTAATTAAGCTAATTATGATAATCATTCAGGTCAAGAGTATTAAAGAACGGCGATAAGGATATACACGTCCATGAAAAGGGGGTTAAATTAGTATTGATTAGGTAATCTGTGTTTACCGTAATGTTATTGTGTCTTAAACCATACATTATTGATGGTATTTGCAACTAATCAATGACGTAAAAAAGGGGATAAAATTAGTCGTTAGTCAGTAATTAAGATGATTATGATAATCAGATAGGTCAGTAATTAAGATGATTATGATAATCAGTTAGGTTTAGAGTGTTAAGGCCCGGAGATAAGGTTCGTACACATATAAAGTAATTCGTTGTAAAAGCTCACACAAGTTTTTTTTTTGCCCTTTTACCCGGGAAACTCGTGTTCATTTGAAACTTTCTCACATCATTCATATATATCTTACGATAATTTTGAAATAGAATAACAGTCTTTAATGTATTTTGCGGACACAGTTTCGCCTTAAGGTTGACACAAACGAGTCAAATGAAACACAAACATATTCAACCATCTACAAACACATACACAGACACACACACACACACACCCACACATGCACGCACAAGTGTACACACGTAAACACACATGACACCACACATACACGGCACAAAAAACACCCACACACACACACACACACACACACACACACACACACGCACACACACGGAAACACACACATACACACCCACACGCGCACATACAAACATAATCACATACAAACACAATCACATACATACACACCCAGCCGCATACCACCACAAACACATACAATTTTATCTAGTATATATTTATCAAAACGCGATACCAAAAATAACATAGCACAACTAATATTTACGTTGAAATTGTCTTTATTGTTAAACTTAATTGTCATTAACAAAAGGTCATTAACAAAAATACATATCATAAAATTAAAAAAATCAACATTTATTGTTATGTAATAATACGTTCAAAATAATGAATGATAGTAACTTTGTCCAAATCCGAAAAAAAATGAAATTCTAGCTGACCCCTCACAGTCTCTGTTTTTGTTGATGTTTTGTTTGTTTTTTTTTTTTTCCTTCAAATTCCCGTTGAAGCGTTCAGATAGTAAATTATCCGCTGATCTACAAACCACATTCAAAGTGTGTGTAGTATATTATTACATATCACTTTGCATTTTTACGTATCACTCTTCCATATATCTGGTGGTAACAATATACATTGTATAATTAATAATACATTGTGTGAATAATTAGAAGTATATACAGGGTTATTACAATCTGTTAGCATACTTATGACTCTTTGCTTTGCTGGTCATTACACTTAAATATTATGCATATTTGGTACTGACATATGTACACAACATTCATTTTATCAACATTTATAACTTTTGTTCAACACCTCAAAAGTTATCTAAAAAAGAGGGTTTTAACATACAATCCCTATGACACTATTTCAAATTATGCTCATGTGAAAATCATCTATACACCCCGATTAATCTATGCCCTGTATACATTTTCAAAATCAGTCTGGGAAAGCCAAGGTTTGCTTTCCAGCTGTGCTGCAGTCATTGTTAAAGTTTTCATACAAAATGATCTGAAATACAGAGTACGCTGGTAAACGCCGGTACAAGTTTTCATTCAAAACCAGTCTGGGAATATAGATGCGCTGTCTAGATGTAATATTGTAAAATGTACAAAATTATCTAGAACACTGAATCTACTGTATTTTATTTTGGTTACTACCAATACAAAAAATACATGATAACTTTAGATTTTCCAAATTTTGTTTTGTCAAAAATATATTTACAATAAAAGTTCTTATTTTGTAAGTATCCGGTGAAAAATTGTACAAAGTATGTACAAATAACAACAGTAAAATCCATTCGCAAATATCTGCTTGCTTGTCGATCATTACTTGAACATATTACATTCATTTTGAGACTGAAATGTTCACACGTCACACATTTATCCACATTCGTAAATTATTTTAAAACACATTATACATTATACTAGATCGCTTACAAAAATTAAAAAAACACCCACCCTTTAACACCATAATACTATGCGGTTGAACCCCTTTTTTAATCTCGCCTGTTGAACAATGTAGTTGAACGCATCAATGCATACGATCTTGTTCATCCCCCTGTTAGAATCAGTCTTGACCGCGTTTATAATGTTGATGTAGTTAGTACGCAATTTTGTGGTGATTAGAACCAGTCGGGAAACATTTTTGTAGCCAGTTCTGGAATATCTTTGGAATGTCCTCGAAAATACACAGTCTCGGCGATACTCGGGTCAGTAGCGAACAGTTCAAGTAAAGCAAAACGGAATTACAAGAAGTTCTGGAGAAAAAAATACAGGGGTAAGTCCACTCGTTAACCCCTTATTAATAGCAAATGTAAACCATTTGCTAAATATGGCGGTCTTGTCATCTAACATGGTATTGGTAGCCATTTGCTTGATACGACTGTAAAATCCATTCGTATCATCTTCTTCATAGCCACGCCCATAGTGTAGACATGCATGGTCGGTTTGTGAAGGCCAGTCATTAATACATCCCTCGCAGATGTGTTCTGTTGTAATAAGGTAAGCCGCTACGAAGTATATGAAGACATCCTTAGCATGCTTACGAGCGTCGTGTTGTTCTTCAAGGACTGTAGGCAGGGATAGAAAACAAATGTAAAAACATGTGTTAAATATGTACCCAATACTTCGGCCTACAGTGCGACGACTAATTTTGGCGGGGATGTCTAACCTATTGTCTAAAGCATTTGCATACCCCCGCCTTTTTGGATGAGACGGACAGTTTGTGCGTGTGTGCGTGTACTAATTGTCAGTAGCGTCATTCACTTTACGCTTCCAAAATCGTCGTTCTAATAACTTCATTTTTCTTTTCTTGGAAAAACCGGCTTTGCTGACTTCCATGTCAATTTGTTGAATTTGGGTAACCAAATCTTTCCATTCGTCTACTCGGAGATGACTCCCCTTTGTAGACGGTTTCCAATAGTTCAATCCATCTTTGCCCAAAGCTTTGAAATACTCTCGAATTGATACATAGACATTGTCATTGAATAACTGTACAACAGCAAATCGCCCTTTGTGTCCGAGAGTATAGGGTTTATCTCCATCGGGAAATATTGCGAAATCTTCGGCAACTTCTAGATTCTGTATCTCAAACTTCCTAGTCTCACCTGGTGATGCCGGGGTTGTAGCTGGAACCGATCCGCCTGGACCACTGCGGTTGGCCCCTTGGCTGGTCGTGGCGCTGGCGTCGGCGGAGTTGAAGTTGTAATAAGCAGCCATGTCTTTACTTTGTAGATCCTACCTTTTATAGATGAGCAATGCATTAAAAAATAAGACCAAAAAGTTCGCTCTAAAGATACAATAACAAGCTATGTTTTTTTAAATTTTGATTGATGTAAATGTTGTGAAGTTTTGAATATTGTTGTTAAAGATGTAGGTAAATATATATATATATATGTTGTTTATCCCTTTTTTCATCCTAAACAGAAAGGCGCGAAATAAAATAGCACAAAATTACCCCTCTAGAAGTTTTGGCGGGTAGCTGATTCAAGTTAATATAATAATTATTATTCATTAAGAAAAGGCGGGAAACTAATCCTAAGGGTTTTACCGTGTAAACGGTTCAAGTCATTGTTATTATTATTTATAAAATGGGGTCGTAGAAGACAATTCAAGTTAATATTATTATAATTATTTATTTATAAAAAAAGGCGGCAAGTATTGCTAGGGGTTTTCCCGCCTAAAAAATTCAACGTAATGTTGACTTACAAATAGGCGATGCACAAGATTTCGTGGTTTCAGAATCTGTATCGTTGTTTTTCCGGCTGGTATTTATTCGGGCTAAGAAGTCATTAGAAAGTTGAAACACCCCAACACCCGAACCTAAATGTGTAGTATTTGTTTGTGGGGGGTGTCCCATATATGCTAAAATTTCGTCAAAATCACTAGATGCTAATGAATTTAACACATCATCAGTGTTATCTGAATCTAACGTATTTGGTAATAGGGGGGTTAGCGGTAGATTAATTACTGAAATGTCCTCATTTGGAAATGAGGACATTTCATCAGTGTTACCTGAATCTAACGTATGTGGTAATGGAGGGATTAGCGGGAGATTAATTACTGAAATGTCCTCATTTGGACGGGGCGGGCCATCGTTTGTGTGAACATTGTTGCTGTATCTTCTTAAGCGGTTATCGTATCCCAACTGTTGTACAAGATTTGTATCACATACAACAGCAGGGATGAGATCGTTCATAAGGTTTTCGTGCGAAAATTGTTGCAGAAAATTTTGGAACTCATTTTGCTCTTCAAAAATGTTCTGCATTTTGGCCAAAAAAATAAAAGGATTGCCCTTTCTGTACAATGTACAAATTGCGGGGGTCAAAAACTGCTTCAACTCCTCCGACGTTAAAATACCAGGCGGTTTGATCATCTCAACAAGCAGTTCTTGAGAAAAGATAATAACATAACATAAATATCAATATTTTCTGGATAAAATATGGTGTTTTATAAACATAACATTATATTATTATATACATTTATAATAAATACAATTCTGGTAATATAATGCTACTGTGTGTTTGAGTGCAAGCGTGTGTTGTATTACAAATTAAACTTACCATCTTCCGGTTTGTCTGCGAGGTCTAACATTGTTTTCCAGAGATTTTCGGCCAAGAATACACCCAGAAGGAACCATAGACGTTCTGGAAGCTCTATCAAGATATTGAAATAATAATAAATATATGCTATATTAATCATAAACATACAAGAATGTGTATTATATAGAATCATTTTAAAGACGCATACACATATTTCAATAACTAATTGTAAAACATACATATATATAAACATACAAGTATACCCATTATACAAAATCATTTTAAAGACATTTCAATAAATAAATTACGTGATTAAAAATATTTACAAAAATTCAAACATACTCAAATTGTTTCTCCGTTTGAACATGATGATTTCTGGTGATTCAACAGCTGTTGTCGACTCCATTTTTCTTCTATACTTGCTTCCGCTACAAGCGCTGACAGATAAGTTATAAATGTAAGCACACCCCCAAAATCCAAATAACCCCTTCGCGATGGGGGTGACAGCAAACCTTTTCATCCAAAAGGGCGGGGGTATTAGACAATAGGTTAGGCCACCCCGCCAAAATAAATCGGCGCACTGTCGACCGACCGTCCGAGGAAGGGTATGAAAATTGTTTTAAACAACAGGTTACCCCCACCCGCCAAAATTAGGGCGCGCGATTTGGGACGGGAAAACCTTCTCAAACACTTTGTAAAATAGCGGGGTATGAAAATTGTTTTAGACTATAGGTTAGACTACACAAAGATGCATCATTCCAAAGCATATAAATACCACCCCACACTTTACTATCCAAGTCATTCCGACTACAGCTGAATCATGAATTCAAACAACCAATTCTATACGGCACCAGAAAAGTCTGGAGTTTGGAGGGAGCTAGACCCCTCCGAACTCTGGCAAGACGTTTCAATGCCTCCGGCGCCGGCAGCTACCATCGTTCACGACTCACCCGAACTCACCCTCCAGGAAGTCGAAGACCTCAACGCCCTCAACAATTTCGATTGGGGATCGGAGGTCGTCCCAATCAACTATGATATGCCGGTGACGGCACCCAATACCCCAGCATCACGCAGAAGACTGGAATTCAACCAACCCCAACTTGGAGGGCAACCGATTCCAGTTGTTCAGAAACGGCGACGTCGTAGGCGTAAGACCAAAAACAAGAAGACCAGCAAGATGAACAAGCTAAAAACGGTCGTGGAGGCAGTCGGATCTAAAACCGTCGTGGTCGTCATGCTGTAGGGGGGGGGGGGGGGGGGGGGGGCACACACGGTGTGGGGCAACAACCCCCAACAAAACGGTTCTTTTAAGAACCACCAAACGTTCAAGAAAGATTTCATAGATACTCTGATTATTTCTATTCTTACATTTGTATCACTCCCACACATCTAACACTTCCATTCTTTGTTTTAATTCGGCATATAGTATAACATACTGTAGCATCTGTATTACATATAATATACGTAATATCATGTACTAAGGGGTTTGAAACGTATTGAGCAAACTTATCGATTGCTAACAAAACCCATACACACACATATCGATTGTGAACCACCACACGCGTATTGCTAAGACTAGTACCATTCCAATTACCCATACTTGATTTAAACATAATAACATGGGTATCACTATACACATTAATTTTAATATAACTATAATTCAACCTTCATTTGTAAACGTTGCACCATCACAAGCATTACCACCCCTTGTACAATAATAATAATAACTATCCAACCATAATAAACATCATTCTAACCACACAACCAAATAGTATTGTGTTTTGTTTTTCTTAACATACATGTTTATGTAAATAAAAGATATCAAAATATTATCAATATTCTCTTTGTTGACATCGCACCATAAACACACCCCTTCTTGTTGACATCGCGCTAAAGACGCTCACTTATCTACTTACATCCCTCACCCTACTCCCATTCATCCAACCCAATCACACACACACACACACCCTCACGTCACACTCATTTCCGGTGCATCTGCTCGCATGTCCGTTAAAAGCAATCAAATCAACATAATATTTAACTGTTCCCGCTTTCGTAAGTGTAAACTCAATTTGCCTCTTTTCATCGGTAACCTTTTTTCATCTTCCTTATAACCCAAAATAATTTGTATTACTCTTTGTAACGATGGAAGAGCCCCTTGTAATACTTGAGGACAAAAATATATATTTCAACAAAAAAATAATAAAGTTACGTGCCTTAACTCTACTAGATTGTCCTGGTAAACCCAAAAATATTAAGTTCCAATCCCCGATTCTTATTTCCTTTAATTGTAAATAATTAACTATTTCTAACCAAAATCGTTGAACTTTTAAACAATGCAAAAATAAATGTGAATATATGCACACACATATACACATAAACACACACACGATAACACGCACATACAAACCAATGCACACATATAATCTTGATAACAAAAACAATAACAGCACATCTAAACGAATTGAAAACAAATAGGAAAGCTCGGTTTTTGATATTCAGTTCTAATTTAATGTAGTTTGGCTAGTAATAATTTAAGCAAGTGCGTTTAAACCGCCAAATATAATATAAATATATAAATATAAATCTAATCGAGGCAGAAAAGGCATAATTAATTCCGACAAAAAATGGTTTACATGACTTGTGTATCAATTCCTAAAACAATTACATAATTTGTCTTCATTTCACAAAAACAAAAAGAATACAGAAGATCTATAGTTTTAAATATAGGTTTTCCCGTCCATTTTCACATTTTTTTTCATTAGATTTTTTCCCGAGGAGCCTGGAATGTGCTAATCCCAACTTCAATTTCGTCTTTGGTCGATCGATTTCACAAAAAGTCCAGTCAATTTAGCCGTTTGTCATACATTATCGTCAATAACAATTCAAATTCGTCGGTCACAGTTGCTGAACGCATCTGAGACCGACGAATTTGAATTGTAATGGACGATAATGTGTGGCACATGACTAAATTGAGTGGACTTTTTGTGAAATCGATCAACCAAAGACGAAATTGAAGTTGGGATTAACACATTCCAGGCTTCCCGGGACGAAATTGAAGTACAAAGTTATAAAATTGAATGAAAATGTGTTAAAATGAACGGGAAAACCTATAGTATAGGTACCGGAGCAGTTAGGGATTCGTAATGCATTGACTAGCCTTCTGGAGGTAAAATCAGTTATTTGATATAGGGTAAGGGTTTGGGAAAAGATTTACGTCAGCAATAATAGCTTTTTATAATATCAGAATGTAATTTCAAATCCAACGTGAATGCTCATGCATGGCGATGACACAGATATTGATCGAGTAGGTATGCGGCATTCCGGGCCGAGTTGCTTAGTTTCAAGCTTGTTTAAATAGTGGATCCCTCTGTTTCCCTATATAATTTTGTAAATTATTGTAACTGATATGTATATTTCGCTGGAAACGAAAATAAATTGAATTGTAAATTGACAGCTAAGCCTATTTTGGATGAAATCGGGTTAACCACTAAACATTTAATGGAACCCGGCTAAACTGCTATTTTCATTATAGGAGAAAGAAACAATGAATTTTAATGATATATGGTCTATTTTTAAAAATAATTATTTACGTGAGTAGTGCATTTTCAGGCTTTGTATTTCAGCACAATCAGTTTACAGCTACATGTAGTTTTCACAGATGAAACAAAAACAATCCTTCCAGGCAGAATCGTTTTTCACTACGAGAAATTACGTCATTGATAGTTTGTTTTAAGGCCAATCTGGGTGAAATGAAACTTCCGCAAGTCGGTCTACAATTTTAATATATAAATCATATTTAAAGTACAACAGTGGCATGTTATTCAATTAAAAGCTTACAATCTAACAATAGAGAAAGGTAATACAAATGCTAACATTTTCTATTGTAACGCCTATTGATGGGACAAAAGGTCTGAAATTAAACTTAAATTATATTCATACTAAACAATGATGTCGTAGCCCTGAAAGTTCATTCATCAAATGACATTTAGAGTAGGCTGAACCAATTGAGCCAAGCTCGCTTGTCACGGCCGGAAGAGTCAGACTCTGAACTAGATCGCTTGGCACGGCTATTAGAGTCAGAGGCGGAGTCAGAACTGGATCGCCTGGCACGGCTATTAGAGTCAGGGTCGGAGTCTGAACTAGATCGCTTGGTACGGTCAACCGAGTCAGAGTCTGAATCTGATCGTTTTCTACCACTATCAGAGTCAGAATCAGAACTTGAGTCTGAACTAGAGTCAGAGTCGGATTCAGAACTGGATCGCCTGGCACGGCTATTAGAGTCAGAGTCGGAGTCTGAACTAGATCGCTTGGCACGTTCAACCGAGTCAGAGTCTGAATCTGATCGTTTTCTACGACTATCAGAGTCAGAATCAGAACTTGAGTCTGAACTAGAGTCAGAGTCGGAGTCAGAACTGGATCGCCTGGCACGGCTATTAGAGTCAGAGTCGGAGTCTGAACTAGATCGCTTGGCACGTTCAACCGAGTCAGAGTCTGAATCTGATCGTTTTCTACGACTATCAGAGTCAGAATCAGAACTTGAGTCTGAACTAGAGTCAGAGTCGGAGTCAGAACTGGATCGCCTGGCACGGCTATTAGAGTCAGAGTCGGATGCTGAACAAGATCGCTTGGCACGTTCAACCGAGTCAGCGTCTGAATCTGATCGTTTTCTACGACTATCAGAGTCAGAATCAGAACTTGAGTCTGAGCTAGAGTCAGAGTCGGAGTCTGAACTAGATCGCCTGGCACGGCTATTAGAGTCAGAGTCTGAATCTGATCGTTTTCTACGGCTGTCAGAGTCAGAGTCAGAGTCAGAATCAGAACTTGAGTCTGAACTAGATCGCCTGGCACGGGTATTAGAGTCAGAGTCAGAGCCAGAACTGGAACGCTTGGCACGGTCAGCGGAGTCAGAGTCTGAATCTGATCGTTTTCTACGGCTGTCAGAGTCAGAGTCAGAGTCAGAATCAGAACTTGAGTCTGAACTAGATCGCCTGGCACGGGTATTAGAGTCAGAGTCAGAGTCAGAACTGGAACGCTTGGCACGGTCAGCAGAGTCAGAGTCTGAATCTGATCGTTTTCTACGACTATCAGAGTCAGATTCAGAACTTGAGTCTGAGCTAGAGTCAGAGTCGGAGTCTGAACTAGATCGCCTGGCACGGCTATTAGAGTCAGATTCGGAGTCTGAACTCGATCGCTTGGCACGGTCAGCGGAGTCAGAGTCTGAATCTGATCGTTTTCTACGGCTGTCAGAGTCAGAGTCAGAGTCAGAGTCAGAATCAGAACTTGAGTCTGAACTAGATCGCCTGGCACGGGTATTAGAGTCAGAGTCAGAGCCAAAACTGGAACGCTTGGCACGGTCAGCGGAGTCAGAGTCTGAATCTGATCGTTTTCTACGGCTGTCAGAGTCAGAGTCAGAGTCAGAATCAGAACTTGAGTCTGAACTAGATCGCCTGGCACGGGTATTAGAGTCAGAGTCAGAGCCAGAACTGGAACGCTTGGCACGGTCAGCAGAGTCAGAGTCTGAATCTGATCGTTTTCTACGACTATCAGAGTCAGATTCAGAACTTGAGTCTGAGCTAGAGTCAGAGTCGGAGTCTGAACTAGATCGCCTGGCACGGCTATTAGAGTCAGATTCGGAGTCTGAACTCGATCGCTTGGCACGGTCAGCGGAGTCAGAGTCTGAATCTGATCGTTTTCTACGGCTGTCAGAGTCAGAGTCAGAGTCAGAGTCAGAGTCAGAGTCAGAGTCAGAATCAGAACTTGAGTCTGAACTAGATCGCCTGGCACGGGTATTAGAGTCAGAGTCAGAGCCAGAACTGGAACGCTTGGCACGGTCAGCAGAGTCAGAGTCTGAATCGGATCGTTTTCTACGACTATCAGAGTCAGATTCAGAACTTGAGTCTGAGCTAGAGTCAGAGTCGGAGTCTGAACTAGATCGCCTGGCACGGCTATTAGAGTCAGATTCGGAGTCTGAACTCGATCGCTTGGCACGGTCAGCGGAGTCAGAGTCTGAATCTGATCGTTTTCTACGGCTGTCAGAGTCAGAGTCAGAGTCAGAATCAGAACTTGAGTCTGAACTAGATCGCCTGGCACGGGTATTAGAGTCAGAGTCAGAGCCAGAACTGGAACGCTTGGCACGGTCAGCAGAGTCAGAGTCTGAATCGGATCGTTTTGCCCGGCCTTCTGGATCATCGGATTCCGATCGTTTGGCTATCCCCTTCAATGAGCCTGTGGAGAAGTAAAATGTAAAAGGGTCAAACAAAATCAGATGTTTCCCAGGGATATTCCTACCTAGTTTTACGACTGTATTAATGTTAATGAGGTTTTGATCTGTCTATTACATGAACCCATTTATAGAGAGGGGAGTGGGGAGGGGTGGGGGATAAAGATATTGAGAGAGGAACCATGGTTTCACATATTATAAGGGATTGGCAATGTGCCAGTATTAACTCAGTAGGTCCATTAGTGGCACAGTAAATCGCATAGCTTGAATCAAATGCTTGAGGCAGCTTTATATACATTATTGAATTTGATGGCTTCGGTCACTCCTTCATCAACCATTCTCAAATGTTTTGCATCCTCGTATTTTGTATTATTGTGCACTATTCCTCTCGTGTTATACAATTAAATGTTTATGTTAAATAATAGTCACATAATATATTCAACCTTTCTATGTATAGATGCCGATTATTCGTTACTGTATTCTTAAAAATATCATTGTACTTTATTTTCTTGAATAATCTGCCATATTATTATTTTTTAATTGATCTCGTACAGATTACCGTATTAAATTCTCTTCATTTGATATAATCATAATGTTTTATGAATTTCAGTATTTTAGTTGCATAATTTATATATTTAGACTTGTTAAATTGTGTTGTATTATATGTTTGATTTTTTATTGTATAATTTCTACAATGTTCAAGTAATGTAACTGTTATAATTTTTGGGTAGGACATAACATTTTTAATCCATGGACTTTTGTTATGATTTTTAATTTGCAAATAAACCGAAATTCAATTCAATTCAATTAAAAAAGAACTGTAATATGTACATGATAAAATAAAATTACGATCGTACAAAACTGAGTCGTGAGCTGAGCTGTGAGTAAAAGTTGTCATCGTTTTTTTTCTTCTTCAGGATAGTTGAGTTGGTGTTTTACAAATTAAAGAAATGCTTAAAGTGTGACTCCCCCCCCCCCCCCCCCCCCCCCATCAAGTACGCCAACTACACGCTACGCCACTGCATTAAAGGGATATAGTAATATTGTCAAAATCCTTAAGATTTACTTGGAACTCTACGGTTCTCTCATACCTTGTTGTATTCGTATTATATTAATAGAAGCATGGGACAGGTTTCGATTTTTCGAATTTCTCTTTCGTTACAAATATATTAATGATTGAAGTGTTCGAATTTTAGACTATCCACAGGATAGTCATAATAGTGTACAAAGTCAGTGCAATGAGTTAGTGAATATCTCTTTGTATTTTCGCTCATTACTCGGCCGTATAATAACTATTTATCGTTAAATGTGCAGTCATTACTCAGTGGACATATCAGATCACAACAATACACATTGTATCAACCATTCATCACTTTTTGCACATACTAGATCCCTTGAATTATATTAGCCTACCGTATCCTCAATTTTGGTGATACATTGATGGAAGTCTCATGCATACTATTCTAGAAGCCGATTTGAATTAGAAAACTACTTTCTCGCTTTAGTTTAGTTCTGCTAAGTTTTGTTATGAAAAGGTTAGACATTTTAATAATGTAATGATACATATTTGCACTTGATAGGTTCATAATTAAGATGATTCCAATATAAAACAAACACTAGATAAATAGATTTAAAATACAACATCATTATTTGTTTACACATAATTTTCGACCCTGTTTAGTCTCAGCCTTGTAATATAATTGTAGATGTAGACAGGTTAACACAGGTAGGCCTAAAGTCCATGCTTGAATGCCTCACCTATATGAGACAGGTAAACATACATAACCACATACTCGAAGTCGCGTCGAATTTCTGTCTAATTAGTATTTAACTTTAGAATGAACCGGCGATGGGATTTTAAGTCCTGTTTAAGTTAATTTCGAATATCATAATCATGCTAAAAGCAATGTGAAAACGCATTAATTTCGCTCGTGAATCAAATAAATTCTGCCAAAGTAAACGAAATTATATCAAATCCTTTAAAAAAAACTCCTAATTTCTTTTATTCCTGAGCAACAATATAAAATCGTATTTTGTGATGTTTTTAACATCATCATGATAGGTACTCAGACTATAGCCACGACATCAGAATACCACATTTTAATCACGGCCTTCTGACTAAAAAGTAAAACAGGACTTAAAGGGCACTTAAGTCACTACTGAGTTTAACAGGACTTGTGAACCAAATATTAAATGTTGACTTATTGACTAATTTTAGGCAGGATTAACACGCGACTTAGAGAATATCTACCCGACTTTGAGTTAATCGGGACTTAGACGCTACTTTCGAGTACGGGAAGTTAACAATACCGAATGAATTGTGAAGCAAACAAGTATGTGCTTGAAAGTTTGGCGAGAATAATTCATTAGGATCATAAAATCATCCTACATGTATGCAGTGCAATTATTTATAAAATACAAACAGGCATGACAATAACTTGAAGACACTTGCGCCCAGTCATGCATTTGGAACGTTGCACAATCATGCATTAGGCACGTGAGATGTGCAGTCATGCGTGTGGAACGTAATGTGTAATGCATTTTATATAGTAGACTTACGTGCATCTGCTGTCTTGAGGACGAGGTTGAGGCAGATACAGCCCAACAGGAGCGCGGAGATCTTCATGATATGCATCTGAAATTAAAGGGAAAATTTTGAATAAAGTTAATTAACTCAGACTCAGTTCACTTTGTTCAACTCTCTGTTTGATTCACAGGATAGTTCCCATATTTGATTACTCTCTCTTCAGTAAAATATATTTTCATAGTTTACTTATCAATGGTTTGTTCTCATTTTTCTAAATTAAGTTATTTGTGATTCATCTCAAATAATGATGCCGCTAGTTGTATACGTGCAAACTCCATGAAAATAAACATCGTGTTTGAAGAAAAAAAAAAAAAAAAAAAGACTTCCAATATTACGAATTCCCGTGTAAGTTTTAACTATAGCTTAGCCTTAAAGTTTGGAGTTTCCTCTATCATGTGTTGAAATATCAATGGAAAAGGATAAAGGAAAAAACGAGAAATTGCAATTGTTCTAAGGCTTGTTTTAAGGGTTTGGATAAACTAGATTAAGTCCGAAAAAAACAAAACATTTACATCCAGTGCCTGTCAATAAATGTTTTAAAGAGATGGGGGAAACTCAACGAGAAAGAATCCGCATAATATAGGATTTCCCGCTCAAGTTCGCGATTGTGTCATCAAACAGGTGCAAACGAATTCGCGCGATTTGCGATCGCCGTGTCAAAGCAGCATTCGAATTCGTAAATACCATAGTCGTTCAAAATCACGTCGGAGCAAGTGAATTTGCACAAAGAGCATAACTTGTCATCAATGGTAATTCAAATTGGCATGTAGTTTACGCTGGCGCCTCTTCGGTCATTCGAATTCGTGAAAAGGCATGACGCGTTAATTTGTATGCATGAAGTTGACATTTGGCTGCACATTCGCGAATTCGAGTGCCCATAAATCAACTCCTGTGTCTATTCACGAAAGATTATGCATGAATTCGCTTGCACTTATTCGGAATTTGAAAGACCGATACCAACGATTACGCGGCAATGCGTGAATTTGAATGAACCTCAATGAATTCGATTACAAGAAAAAGTGTCAAATTGAGCTATACTAAGAAAAGAAAGAACTTTATTTGCTAGGGTGTTTGTTCGACTATTCATTGCGCATACTGATGGACAATTTACTTCCTCCTTTTTTTTTCGATAACACACCTATATAAACAGATCCATAACACATTCGATCGTATTAAATATACATTTAAACAAAATTGGCATTCAAGTTGACACGAATTGTCTAAAGCATATATACAGGGCACTGTTTTTTGTTATATTGCAAATAGATTGTTGATGAATTAAAAAAAAGTCAACCAGTTAAAAAAGGACTCATGGCTGAAAATTGAAAATGAAAAATCGTCTCACGGAGTGTTGTTACATTTTAACTTTTGATCTTAATTTTGTTTGACAAAAAAAATAGATAACGTTGGAAACATTGCAAACTGAGAAAATTGCAAACATTATTATTGAACAAACATATTGTAAACTAAAGTAGAAAGTATCATAAACATCGTATAATTATGCGTTTAATATTATAATTACAACTACAATAACCCTGATATCATATCTATGATTATGAACTG
Organism: Echinarachnius parma; assembly: GCA_037951105.1. Classification (NCBI taxonomy): domain Eukaryota; kingdom Metazoa; phylum Echinodermata; class Echinoidea; order Clypeasteroida; family Echinarachniidae; genus Echinarachnius; species Echinarachnius parma. The sequence goes on from JBAMJV010009618.1 coordinate 72,622, forward strand.
CATTTCGTCCATGATGATGTTTGATGTTATAACAATGATATAACCGAAAATGAATATGAAATAATAATTATATAACATCAACCAGAGATGGTTGCAACATCATTTGTACAACATGAAATGGTCTTGTTATGCTGACAGTGAAACCGATGAAGAGTTCAGAACTATATATAAAAACTATAAATGCCATTTTCGTATTTTATAAGATATAATAAGAAGTATCGCACATTTTTCTTATTACTAAATAATTATAATTAATAAATGACATAATATAAACAGAGAGAAAATGGGTGCACCTGGAGATTACATAGTACACAAATCAACAGATTTTGTATTGCAGAGAAAAAAAAACAGACAATTATAATTATGAAGAGCTTAGTTCCCAAAAGCGCCAAATCCACTTTCCTTTAAAAAAATGATCTTACGTAGCTAATAAGAAATCCATTAAAACAAATAAAAATTACACAATCAAAATCAAAATTTGGCACGATCCATTTTCAATTTCCCATAGGCGTGTGTACAAAGTTGGGCAAAGAAACCCGTTTTTCTTCATATGAACTCTTCAAATATAAAAAAAGACACGAATTAATAATAATATACTCGATTAAATGAATCAATTAAATGTCTAGTTATTTAGTTGTGTATTGTTATAAAGTCTTACCTTGCTTCTTGCGCTAGCGAGTCTGGTGCGTGATAAAGACGATTCGGCAACCGGATCAGAATGATGCCCGTAACTGCGATGATTGATGGCGTCAAAGTAACTGGTAAAATATTGATAGTACAAACAGCATTGATTAATTGCGTTTTCGAATAAAATATTAACCATAAAACAATCAAACATAGGAGAAAAAACGGACCAGAAATATATACTATATAAAATGACAATGAGTAAAACAAATTCGGCTTCCCTGGGATTTATAATAAGCATAAGCATATCTATACCTTTAATATGGAATTGAAACAAATATCTTGCATAATGTGTTTAATGTGTATAATGCAATAATTATCCAGTACGTATACATAATCACCTTAATGTTAATTAATTGTAATTCGTTAATGGTGATGTAATAATGATGAACAGTAATATGAACAGAGAGAAATGGTTGCACCTGAATATTTCATAGTACATTGTACAAAATTAAAATATCTTGTATTGTAGATATGAAGAAAAAAAAAACACATGCAAATTATAATCACTAAAATAACGGAAGGATCTTTTAAATCGTTTGACGATTAAACAATCATACTAATTTTCAAAATTAATACTATCTAATTAATACTGTTTTTTTTCTCGTATGAAACATTAATTAGTGTTTCATACGAAAAATCCACTAATATAAAGCTTCAGTTGTGAATAATAACATGATTGTTAAACTGTCAAATTGATTGCCATTGTTAGAGTGAAATAAATATAAAAAAGTAATTAATTGCATTGATTTAACTGTTTCAATGAATTAAATGTTTACCTCGTCTCGTGCCCAAGTGAGTCCGGTGAAAGGTGAAGAGAACTGAACAGATCAGATCGAATAACTGCGTTGCCTGCTGGCTCCACGAAACTAGTAGATTATGTTCGAAAACAATATCTCCAAAGATTCAAGACACACGTCGGAAAGACAATTCTCTCTGTGAGAGCTAAGTTGGAAAATACTCGGTCTTATATAGGCTTTCGTACTTTTAAAAAGTCAACACTAATTTGAGACGTCATAATCAGATTACTCGATTATAATTTTTTGAATAAATGAATAAAAGCACTTAAAATGATAATGTTTGAAAGGTAGAACAACCTTGGTTCTTTTCTTTTTTTAAACCATATTTTGTGGAATAAGAATATCGTTTTTTTAAATAGAACTCACTGCTGTATTTGACTAGACATAGAGGGGCCAACGCCCGGATAGAAGAGCCGATAATAAAAGTATTTGTATTGTCTAGGAATGGTTACGTGCAACAGACCAGATAATCATCAAACATGCATCAAATATAAGAAACAATAAGCAACAATAGCTCCAATTATGACATTGAATAAGAACGGAAGCATTCTTTTAACTATTCGTTTATACAATTGAGCCAAAGTCAAACTTACAATAATAAACAGGGCGTTAGCCTGGTTTCATCTGATGGGACTGGTACAGATTGACTCCTTTGAGCGATATTGAAATAGATCCATGTAACAAATTACAATAACAAGAATAAAAAACAAAAAATTGTGAGCGTTGGAGGCCGGTTATAGTGCCCTGGTACAACATAACACATTTGACATGTTTATGAGAAATAAAAGGGAAACTAAATGTGAGCTTTTGGGCGTATACTAGTATTGGTGGTAGCATAATTGTGTTTGTTTTTATGATCTTTTGGGGGTACTCTTATTTAGCCAGGTTAACCTCTTCGGTGCTTTTGCTCTGTTCTCCCAGAGGGACCTGCATTTTATATTATTTGTACCTCTGCAATCGAATACACACGCCCGCACTTTATTGTGCACTCTCTCCACTCCCTGGGGAGCATTCCAGCAGGTGCTATACTTTATAGTTCGCTAATGCTTTACGCACCATCATCCATACCAAGTACCCATATTACACATGGGCAGGGAGCAGCAATGTTGATCATTAAAGTGCGTTGCTGAATGACACTGGGGCATTGATTTGGTTTCCAGCTCGGCTCCCGTGCTTTGCTGTCAAGCGCCTATCCGATCGTTTCACTCCTCGTAAACCTCCATTTGGGTGTCACTAATTATGTATATAATCTATGTTTTTGAGACCCGTTGATCTATATATTTTAATTGACCATTGGAGGCTGCCATGTTCTCCAATGTTTCCGCATGTCACATCATGTGAGCGTGCACTTCTAAAAGCGGGTTACATAACCACTGTTTTTGTTAGTACGTTGCTATAATGTCAGTGGTTGCGTAACCCACATAATTATGCACGCCTGGATGACGTGTTATGCGGAACCGTTGTAAATCATGGAAGCCTCCAGTGGTCCTTCCAAACAATTATTACCATGATGACAGTGGTATAAAAAAAAAACATTAATAATTTTGCAATACAGTATATAGCGATACCCAAAAGGAAATCAACAGAAAAAAGTTGCAGTCGATTGTAAAGTTGCAATTACTTATAACTGTATAACATCCTTCTGCAACGTGGCCCCGAAGTGACAGAAATAAGGCAAGCGAAGATGCCAGTTTTTATCTTGATACATTATGCTTACTAATGATAATAACGATTTGGTTAGTTATGACCTGATAACTAGTATAAGTTCACTCCTTTGAATAATAATACAAAGGTTTTGGAAAATTAATGATATTTATCTAATCGAATTAAAGTTAAAGAGACCTTAGAGGTAGAGAACAATACGTGTAGGAATGACAAAAGCACTGCATTGCCCAAATCAAACATCATTTGTATGATCAAAATCCGCCCCAAAACAGCTGAAATGTACTAAATAAAGGCGTTCATATAAAAGTCGTGGGCGTCGACTTTTTATTACCGATTGAAAAAAAAGGTGTCGAATGTTCCAGGTAACGCAAGATATTGTTAATATTACATACGGGCTACGAATGAAACACATTCTAGAGAGCAATTTCAGCACACTGGTGTCAAATTATGTACATGGCGCAAAACTGTACATTGTCATCCCTCATTCAATTGCATAATTTCATTGTTTAAACCAGCTGACGATTTAGTCCAGTCAATCTAGCAAATATTAGGGGGTAACCTCGGCAAAATTGCAACATGGGATTTTTCTTCGAAATTTCGTTCAGGAAACTCCTCTGAACAACATACAAAAAGTCCTAAGACATCAAAGCTGGGGAAAGTGGTTTAATTTGCATTATAAAGATAATTAGCTTATTTGCATAATTGTGAAATAAGGTCAGGGGTCATTTTCTATCTAGGAATAGTACACTAGTAATTAAAACAAATATTCTAAGGTATTTTTGGGCAAGGAATCCATTTCTGGTGCTCGTTTTCGAGTGCCATAAAATATGGGCAAAACCCTGAAATCCAAGATGGCTGCTTCCTAATTTGCATATTTATGAATATTATTGGTTTTTAGTGGCTACAGCCTTTAATAAGCAATAATTATAGGTTTTTTTTTTTTAATCATGTTCTAAATGTATATCAAAGATACTTCAGCTTGGTTGCCGCCTTGGCAACGTCTAGCAATGCATATAATTAGCATAATTTGAATATTTACACAATTTGCATATTCCGTAAAATCGTGGATAGTGTAAACCCAGAAAGTAAAAAAGAAGAGAAATACCACTTTTCCATGATTTTTGGGGGAAGGAAATCCATTTATGATACCTAAATCAACGTATCACCTTGGCAACCCACATAAATCCAATATGGCCGTATTTGGCATTTTAAAGGAGATAATGCTATTCGCCACTTTAACGGCATTTATTTTATGAGAGCATAATTTGTTTACTGTTAGCAACCAACTACATTGAAATTGAAGTATTCCAATTGCTAATTCCACTAATTGAGAGTCAAAAAATTATAATATTGTTCTAATATAACCAAAAGAATGAAGTCGTGTATCATTACATGTGTAATTTGGGGAGCAGCCATCTTGGATTTAAGAAGGTTGCCATGGTGCTATATGGAAATAAGTATTACAAAATTGAATTTTTGCCTCCCAAAACCTTGGAAAAGTGGTATAACTTGTCATTTTTACTTTCGGGGTTCCCAATAATCTCAATTTGGGGGAATATGCAAATTAGGTAATTAACCCAATTATGCAAATTATATGAATTGATAGAGGTTGCCAAGGTGGCAACTAATCTGAAATAGCTTCACTACATATTTAGAACATGAATGAAAATTAATAATCTGGAATTATTGCTTATTAGAGGCTATAACCACTGAAAACCAATAATATTCATAAATATGCAAATTAGGGGCAGCCATCTTGGCTTTTAGGGCGTTGCCCATACGACACATGCCAATGAGCACCCTTAAAGGGACTTAGTAACATTGTCCAAATCCTCAAAATTTTAATTCTAGCGGTTCCCTTATACCTTGTTGTATTCGTATTAACAATAAAATCATGGGACAGGTTTCGGTTTTTCAAATTTCCCTTTTGTTACAAAGATATGTATGATTGAAGTATTCAGATAAGAAAAACTCCGGGCGAGTTTTTCTTCCGTGTACAAAGTGAGTGCAGTGAGTTACTGAATATCACTTTGCATTTTCGCTCATTACTTGGCCATACAATGTCCATTTGACTTGAAATGTTCACACAATACCCTGTGTACATATGAGATAACAACAATATACATTGCATCAACCATTCATCACTTTTTGCACATGTCAACAAAGTTACTAGATCCCTTTAAAGGGACATTCCCTCTTTTGCAAGCCAAATTTCAAAAGTTGCGAGGTTTTTGTCTTATCTGAAAGAAAATGTCATTTAATAGCATGCCTGAAAAAATTAGGGCTTGAAATCTCCTTTTCGTGGAGTTATAGACCTAAAACTAATAAACCGTCGTCCAACAGTTAATTGTGCATTATATGTATATTCACCCAGTGATGAAGTTCGCACACTCATTCCACGAAGTGCCGCAACGCTATGCGTGACCCCTCCGTGACCCGCGCTAGCTACGTGACCCGCGCATAAATGAGAATAGCAGGACCGCACACTAGGCAAAATAACCAAACCTCGCTTAAACTGACTACATGTAATTACATATTCTTCATTTTTGAGATTTTTGTCCGTGACATACCTTTACAAATGTCGGCTTCACAATACCTTTACAAGAATAACCCTGATAGCAGACTGACGTCTTTATGACGTCTTAATTTGGTCGTAAACTGGTAAACACGTCATATGTCGTACAAACGATCAGAATACGACGTCATTATGACGTACTTTAAAGACCATTTTTGACATGATGACTTATGTCGTATAAAAGACGTAAAATTGACGTCATTATAACATCTTTAAATTACCATTTTTCCACTATTTATTTTTGTCGTAGGAAAGACGTAAAAACGATGTCATTATAACGTCGTTCAAAGACCATTTTTAAGAATGTATTATTGTCGTATAGAAGACATGATAACGACGTCTTTATAATGTCGTTTAAAGACCATTTTTGCCATACGGGTTAATGTCGTATCAATAACGCTATAAAGACGTAAGTTTGACGTCTTTTCAAGACCAATTTTTTGCCATCATTTTTTGTCGTATGGACGCCCTTTTTACGACGTTAATGTGACGTCTTTCAAAGACCATATTCCAATTGTTTTTTGCCGTATGGAAGGACGTAAAAATGACGTTAATATTACGTCATTTAAAGATCACTTTGTCAGTATTTATTTTTGTCGTATAGAAGACGTAACAACGACGTCTTTATGATGTCTTTGAAAGACTATTTTGCCATCATTTTTTGTCGTATGGACGACCACTTTACGACGTCATTTTGAAGTCTTTTCAAGACTAGTTTTTTGCCATCATTTTTTGTCGTATGGACGACCTTTTTACTACGTCATTTTGACGTCTTTCAAAGACCATTTTTTTTCACTATTTATTTTGTCATAAAAACGTCTAAAAATTGACGTCTTGATGATGTCTTTTAAAGACTATTTTTGCCATTATGGTTTGTGTCGTACGACGACGTTAATACGACGTCATTATGATGTGTTTTCAAGACTAGTTTTTGCCATCATTTATTGTCGTATGGACGACCTTTTTACAACGTCATTGTGACGTCTTTCAAAGACAATTTTTTCCAATGCTTTTTCGTCATATTAAGGATGTAAAAACGACGTCATTATCACGTCATTAAAAGATTATTTTTAAGTATTTATTGTGTAGTATAAAATACGTTATAACGACGTCTTTATGATGTCTTTGAAAGTCCATTTTTGCAATTAAGGTTTGTGTCCTACGGACAACATTATTAAGACGTCATTTTGACGTATTTTCAAGACTATTGTTTGCCATCCTTTTTTGTCGTATGGACGACCACTTTACGACGTCATTTTGAAGTCTTTTCAAGACTAGTTTTTTTGCCATCATTTTTTGTCATATGGACGAACTTTTTACTACGTCATGTTGACGTCTTTCAAAGACCATTTTTTCACTATTTATTTTGTCATAAAAACGTCTTAAAATTGACGTCTTCATGATGTCTTTTAAAGACTATTTTTGTCATTATGGTTAGTGTCGTACGACGACGTTAATATGACGTCATTATGATGTGTTTTCAAGACTAGTTTTTGCCATCATTTAATGTCGTATGGACGACCTTTTTACAACGTCATTGTGACGTCTTTCAAAGACCATTTTTTCCAATGCTTTTTCGTCATATTAAGGATGTAAAAATGACGTCATTATCACGTCATTAAAAGATCATTTTTAAGTATTTATTTTGTAGTATAAAAAGCTTTATGTCTTTGAAAGGACCATTTTTGCCATTAAGGTTTGTGTCCTACGCACGACAATATTAAGACGTCATTATGACGTCTTTACAAGACTAGTTTTTGCCATCATTTTTTGTCGTATGAACGACCTCATTACGACGTCATTGTGACGTCTTTTAAAAACCATTTTTTCCAATTATTTTTTGTCGTATAGACGACGTTATTACAACGTGATTATGACGTCTTTCAAAGACATTTAAACAATTATTTTTGGCGTATGGACGACCTTTTATGACGTCAATAAGACGTCTTTATGTCGTCTAAATGGCGTAATTTATGGTACAAACTGACGTCTTCAAGACGTCTTCAAGACGCCTTTTCGGAAAAAGATACGTCATTATCACGTCAAAATATGACGTCTATATCACGGTAAACGCGGGTGCAAAATCTTCACTTTTTGACGTGAATTTACGACGTCTTAAAGACGACGTACACAAGGTGGAAATGACGTCAAATCCAGTCGTAAAAATTGCGTCTTATATTGACCAATAAGACGTCTTTATGTCGTCTAAATGGCGTAATTTATGGTACAAATTGACGTCTTCAAGACGTCGTAAAGACGCCTTTTCGGAAAAAAATATGTCATTATCACGTCAAAATATGACGTCTATATCACGGTAAACGCGGGTGCAAAATCTTCACTTTTTGACGTGAATTTACGACGTCTTAAAGATGACGTACACAAGGTGGAAATGACGTCAAATCCAGACGTAAAAAGCACGTCTTATATTGACCAATAAGACGTCTTTATGTCGTCTAAATGGCGTAATTTATGGTACAAATTGACGTCTTCAAGACGTCGCAAAGACGCCTTTTCGGAAAAAAATACGTCATTATCACGTCAAAATATGACGTCTATATCACGGTAAACGCGGGTGCAAAATCTTCACTTTTTGACGTGAATTTACGACGTCTTAAAGACGACGTACACAAGGTGGAAATGACGTCAAATCCAGACGTAAAAATCACGTCTTATATTGACCAATAAGACGTCTTTATGTCGTCTAAATGGCGTAATTTATGGTACAAATTGACGTCTTCAAGACGTCGTAAAGACGCCTTTTCGGAAAAAAGTACGTCATTTTCACGTCAAAATATGACGTCTATATGACGGTAAACGCGGGTGAAAAATCTTCATTTTTTGACGTGAATTTAAGACGTCTTTAAGACGACGTGCACGACGAAAAACGCCGTAAATTTGACATCATTTTTACCAGTGTTTGCTATCAGGGATTCATTATTGGCTGTAAGCCATGTTGTTGGATCATACATAAGCCATATATGGTTTATGTTGGAACTGTGTATGACACTAAATACAATATTTATGTGGGAGTGGTGCATATTTATTAGTGCGTCAATTATTTGCTTTCTTCGTGAAAAATATATCAAATCATAACACGCTTTCCCAGATGCAGTTAATCTTAAGCCCGAATTTCCTATCTAGGTATGCACCAGATTGCACAATTTCAAATTCATAAATGCAAAATCTTTCTTACCGTGGGAGGGGGATACCCCGGCCCTCCCAAACCCTCCCCCTCCCTCCCTGCCCCAGCCCTCAGGCGCTTCGCTCCATCGGGACTCATTATTGGCAGTGTGTTGTTGGATCATACATAATGTTGCATAATTATGGTTTATGTTGTGTTGTGTGTGTGTGTTTTGTCGTACATATTTATTAGTGTGTCAATTATTTGTTTTCTACGTGAAAAATATATTAAAACTTTCTGGTCGATCAAATCATATCACGCTTTCCCAAATACAGCCGAATTTCCTATCTAGGTATGCATCAGATTGCACAATTTCAAGTCCAAAAATACAAAAGCTCCCTACCGTGGGAGGGGGGACACCCCCCTCCCACACCCTCCCCCCGCTCAGTCGCTTCGCTCCCTCGCAATGTCTCACTCTCACCTCTGGCTCAAACTTGGCAACCCAGAGTGTGGTTGGGCATGAGCCCCTATACACCAAAAGTGTGAGCCCCCTTGGGGTTTTGCCCCCCCCCCCCCAATCCAAAACTGCTTCCGGCGCGCCTGCCTCTGACCTAATAAAACAAATATGCAATTTAGCTGATTATCTGTATAATGCTAATACAACAAATTTTCAATGTTGCCAAGGTAACATTGCTAAATTATCTAAAGAAACCTTTAAAGGGACTTAGTAACATTGTCCAAATCCTCAAAATAAAATTGTAATTCTAGCGGTTCCTTTATACCTTGTTGTATTCGTATTAACAATAAAATCATGGGACAGCTTTCGGTTTTTCAAATTTCCCTTTCATTACAAAGATATGTATGATTGAAGTATTTAGATAAGAAAATCTCCGGGCGAGATTTTCATCCCTGTACAAAGTGAATGCAGTGAGTTGGTGAATATCACCCAATATCACTTTGCATTTTCGCTCATTACTTGGCCATACATTGTCCATTTGACCTGAAATTTTCACACAATACCCTGAGGACATATGAGATAACAACAGTATACATTGCATCAACCATTCATCAGTTTTTGCACATCTCAACAAAGTTACTAGATCCCTTTAAGCACATGAGAAAAAACAAACAAATATTGGACTGTCTACAACCTATTATCGCCTACAGGAATAATTCATCATCGATTATAAACGATAGTATCAAAGTGGAAATAACCCAATGATGCAAGGGTGGTAATATTGCTAGATTTCCTAAAGAATCCCTTTAGAACATGAGTAAAAACAAACAAACAAATATTGGACTTATGAACGTCTACAACATAATAGGATCGCCTACAAGAATAATTCATGATCGATTATAAACGATCGTATCAAAGTGGAAATAACTCAATGATCCCAAGGTGGTAATATTGCTAAATTTTCTAAAGAAACCTTTTAGAACATGAATAACAAAAGAAAAAAAGTAGGACTTATGATTAACTTCTTCAGGTCTAATGGATACAGGATTCATTCATGATCGATTATAAACAATCGCATTAGAGTGCAAAGTAAAATTCCAATTTGTATAACTATTTACATTGAAAACATTGTTATTATGATCTTGTTTTTGCAGATATTAAAACTAATATAAATACCAACCTGTTTTTAATATTTTCAACATGATTTGCAAATTAATTATTTAGGCATCAACTCTTTGAAATACTAAACATTCAATACTAACCATTTAAATCTCACATACTAAGAAGCGGGATATATATACGGAACCTATACGACAACTGATCAGTAAGGTGTTAGACGTAGGTTATAGGATAGGTTTAGGATTTAGGAATAGGATAGGATTATGTGTTACATGTTATATGTTATATGTTATAAAACTGTTGACTGTGGAATATACTACAAGACATAACCATCTCAATTTTTTAATTATTAATAATGTAAAAATCGCTTCAAAATATGACGTCAATTTTACGACGTCTTTTCGTCATAAAAAGACGTCGTTAGCACGTCAGAATATGACGTCTATATGTCGTGAAACGCGGGTGCAAAATCTTCACTTTTTGACGTGAATTTATGACGTCTTTAAGACGACGTACACGACGTGAAAATCACGTCAAATCAATACGTAAAAATGACGTCTTATATTGACCAATAAGACGTCTTTATGTCGACTTAATAACGTAATTAATGGAACAAATTGACGACTTAAAGACGTCATAAAGATGCCTTTTCGGATAAAAATACGTCATTATCACGTCAAAATATGACGTCTATATCACGGTAAACGCGGGTGCAAAATCTTCACTTTTTGACGTGAATTTACGACGTCTTAAAGACGACGTACACAAGGTGAAAATCACGTCAAATCCAGACGTAAAAATCACGTTTTATATTGACCAATAAGACGTCTTTATGTCGTCTTAATAACGTAATTAATGGTACAAATTGACGACTTAAAGACGTCATAAAGACGCCTTTTCGGAAAAAAATACGTCAATATCACGTCAAAATATGACGTCGATATCACGGTAAACGCGGGTGCAAAATCTTCACTTTTTGACGTTAATTTAAGACGTCGTTAAGACGACGTACACGACGTAAAATGACGTAAATTTGACGTAATTTTTACCAGTGTCTGCTATCAGGGAAGTACAATATAGTTGTAATATTATGCTAAATCACTTAAACTTTTTTATTGACCGATATATAATCTGATGGAGGGACGCATTCGTTTTTCATTCGTAGAATCCAAATTATAGGGCTGTTCGATCTGATTTTTTTTGTGTGTGTTTCATTCATCCCCATCCTTCAACTGGAAACTGTTCAGACGTTTTGTAAAAGAGGGACTGTCCCTTTAATGGATTCCTTGCCCTAAATTACCTTAGCATAATCGTTGTTTTCAATATTGTACTATTCCTAGATAGAAAATGACCCCTGACCACATTTCAGAAATATGCAAATTAGCTAATTATCTTTATAATGCAAATTAAATCACGTTCCCTAGCTTCGATTTCTTAGGACTTTTATTATGTTGTTCAGGGGAGTTTCCTGAATAGAATTCCGAAGAAAATTCCCATGTTGCAATTTTGCCGAGGTCAAGACACTATTATTGACTGGACTAATTACTGTGTATTGTGCGTCCTTACCAATACCATGTAATTTGTACCTAGTAGTGTCCATCTCAATGTTAGAGATAGGCCAACTTGAGGCCACGAACATTCTTTTAGGAGTGCGATTAATAAATAGCATAATGTTCCCCAGGGAGTTGAGATGTGCGCAAGATAGATGTGAGGTATGATAATATGTTGAGGTGTTGTGACACGATCGGATAGGCGCTTGACTGCAAAGCACGGGAGCCGGATTCGAACCCAGATTGAGGCCCCAGTACAGCACCTGTGTCCGTCACCAAGGCACTTTGTCCACATTGCTGCTCCCCACCCAGGTGCAGACCTGCTGCCTGCTGGAATGCTTCCCAGGGAGTGGAGAGAGTGCACAATAAAGTGCGGAAGTGTATCCAATGGCCGAGTTAAATAATATTATATGCAGGTCCCTCTGAAAGACCAGAGCAAATAAGACTAATAAGATAAAAAAAAAGACTAACACAAAAATAAAAAAGAAGGGGGAAAAAATACGGAGTGTGCCTTCCAATTAGTCTGACCCGCTACGCCACTGAGCCTGAAAGACGTTTCTTATGGGCGGAGGATGGAGACAAAAAAAACCGTATGATTTTCAAGAAGAAGGTGGTGTCATACTTTTATTTTAAAATCATGTGTAGCATTAGATGCAATAAATCTACGTCGCGGTAATCATCTGTGCAACAGTTTTACCAATTTATAAAATCTTTTATTCTGTATTATATGTGAAACAGGAACACGTACGTTTGAATTCAACTGCAATACTTATTTTGGACGAGCAAAAATACCTGCTTATGATAATTTACATAACATTTGTAAAAGAGTGTTCAACATATGAATATTCAATATGAAATACATTTCAAGGAATAATCGATTTTAAAGTAACGGGTTTTGGTTCTTCGTCAAAATAATCGAGTAAACGACAAAAATAGGTCTCATACAGACATCAAGGCTTTCAAGGCTTCAAGGAGAAAATAAGAAAAATAACGCCCACTGTAATCGGTACCTCGGAAAATCCTTCAGCACGCCGCAAAGTTGTTTGTTTAAAAAAAATACAATTATTTTACATCATTGATTAAACTGTTAGACATAAATGTTTGTACGTAATTTTACCACGAGGAGCCAAACTGGCAGATATCAATGCTATCCATTTTTTGAAATCTTCCAACCTATACAAAACTTGCATTTGTCATGTTTGTTCGCCCACTTGCTGTCTGTCGGTCTGGCGAGTGATTAACATAGACATGATAGATAACGATCAGGAGTCAATGAAGGCTGCACCAAGACAAAGACCTCGCTAAACTAAAACAACCAAAAATCACAAATGTTACACATTAATTAGGCGAAAGCCAGCTATTGAAGTATTCGAGCTTGACTAACATCAATAATATCAAACAAAACCTTGCCCCTGTTTTGATATTATTGTGTATTATGTCGATGAACAAAAACAAAAATATCATGTAACGCTAAATTGTGGGTACAAAATAAAAAAAAAATTGAAATTTTGGTTTTATTTGAAAACTGATCAGAGATATTTTCAAATAAATGAAACAAGCCAAGAAAAGGAAGGTTTCGGAGAAAGACCGCCATCATGAGAGTTTCTGTCTTAATGATCAGAGCTATAGGCCGGGCAAGCAATCCGAAGGTCTCGGGTTCGATTCCCGTGTGAGCCCATTTCATTTTCTCCGTTTAATTTTATAGTTAAGTAAATAATAATGAAATACAACATGAAATTACACCAATTACATAATTTTGATTACCGAAAACACCAAATGTCAATAACATCGAACAAACTTTCTTTAGTTTTCTATAGAATATAATGATAAACAATTACAGCAAATAAATCAAACGGGTAGTCGTGGACATTTTTCGACATTTTCGAGGCCAATACCACAGTTTTTTGCACTTGTCGAGGTCGAGACCATCGAAAATGACGGTCGAGACCACTGACATTTGGTCTCGAGAACTGTTAAAATTGGAAAAAGGGGGGGGGGGGGTCAAACCCCCCAAAACAGTAATTTTTTGGTCAAAGGGGGGGGGGGGGGGGGGGGCTTGAACCCCTCAACCCCCCTCCCCCCCCCCCTGGGTACACCTTTTATAATAACATAATCCTAAATTCATGCAAAAGAGCAATTTGTTTGAATGGGAGTACTTATTCGGACTGCTGGTTTAATTGTCCCTCTTCTTTCAATTTGGCGCAAGTAATTGTTCACACCCTGTTAAAAAACAGTCAGTGTTCGCCCAAGCGTGAACGGAAATTTGTTTTGTTAGTGGCACTTGATAGATGAGACTATTGGGCATCTATCGACATGAAAAAATCTTCTAAATTTTTAAAAATGTAATTTTGACAGATTTTTCAAAAATGTAACGCTTTTTTTGATACGCTCTGTAGAATCAGCTGCTGATTAGCTATACGATTAAATGTGTGTGTCTGAACGCTGACTAACGAAACGACGTATAGCGAATCATGATTAACGAAACGCGGGTTTGATCGTCGTTTCGTACGAGAGCTGACTATAGAATCACGATCTTTTCGTGTGTGAACAACGGCTCGCTCGTTTAATCATGATTAGCTATACGAGACTCGTATAAATGGGCGGGGCTTAAGGCCCTCGCAGACAGAAAAAAGACAACACACTGCGCAGTAGCAAACTGCGCACTTATACGATGTTTGGTGCACCTGGAAGCCAGCTGTTGTGGGATCTTGGATTTGTGTGAGTGAACGTAAGGGGTAGTTTGGTTAATCATGATTCTCTGTACGACGTATCGTTTGTCATGATTCTTTAGTCATGATTAAGGGATGAAAATGTTTGTGTGTGAACACGCTGTATCAAACATGTCAAACGTAACAAAGTGACAGACATATTACTTTATAAAATCCCTACATTCTGGTTGGTCAATTAGCATGTAAACATTTTTCACTGATGCATGGCTCAAATAAAGGGATAGTTGAGTTCTGGTAAACAGAGTACAGTTTGGGTCAAACTTAATTTTAGAAAGCAAAACTTGCACCATTACCCAGCTAGCCACCTGACGTCGTGCCGATGTCATAAGTTGTTGGCCGGATGCCGGCTTATCGCGGTTGGCTCGAGGTTAAAATGTCCGCCAGCCCAACATCGTCACTACGTCATTTTTGTGATATATTGGCATAACGTCAATTTCCGACAATGGCCTAACATCATCTCATGACATTTGATCAACATAACATTATGATGTCGGCTCGAGGTTAAAATATCCGCTAGCCCAACATTGTCACGACATCATTCTGTGATGTTGGCCCAACGTCAATTTCCGCCAATGGCCCAATACAAATCGATTAGACATGAATATGACATCTCAATGATGATGCCATAGCGATACCCTGCCGATGTCAGCCTCTGGCAGCTATGAAACAAGTCGGCAAATGGTCAATAGTTCGACATAAATATGACATCTCATAAATGACGTCGGGCTAATATCGCGCCGATGTTGGAACTGGTATCAATTTAAGAGATCGGTAAATGGTTGTGAAAGTAATGTCGGGACAATGTTACTAATTGGACATCAATATGATATCTACAATATGATGTCAGGCCGATATCCCGCCGACGTTAGAACATTCAGCAATGAAATAACTCGGCAAATGGTCATAAAATTGATGTTGCGTTGATGTCAATAGTCCAACATGAATATGACATCTCATGACGTCGAGCCAATATCGCGCCGATGTTGGAACTGATAGCAATTTAGGAGGTCGGTAAATGGTTGTAAACTTGATGTTGTGCCGAGGTCAATGATTAGACATAAATATGACATCTCCATGATGACGCCATAGCGATATCCTGCCGATGTCAGCCTCTGGCAGCTATGAAACAAGTCGGCAAATGGTCATAAAACTGATGTTGCGCCAATGTCAATAGTCCGATATGAATATGACATCTCATAAATGACGACTAATTATGTATGCATGGTGTACGTATCACGAACTCGAGGGATTCAAAGTTTGACAAAAAGTTGACATTTGTCTGTTAATCAGGCACTTTTACCAATACCTATATACTCACTTTCCCCTAATTCTTAGGAAGCACAACGGAATAACCCTGTTAGCCACCTGACATTGTGACAACGTTGGGCCGATGTAAAATTCGTTGTAAGAGGACGTTGGGTCTACATTAAATATGCGACGTAAAAATGTCCGCCAGCCCAACATCAGCGCGGCGGTTTTTTTTTTAATGCTGACCCAACGTCATTTTGCGATTTCGGCCCAACATCAATTATTGACAATGGCCCAATGTCAGTTCTAACGTATGCCCAACGTCGATTCCTGACGTTGAGAGAACATCAAGTTTTGACGTTGGCCCGACGTTAAAATGTCCGCCAGCCCAACATTGGCCCAATGTCATTTTGTGATGTTGGCTTACCATTAATTGTTGGCACTGGCCCAATGTCAGTTACCCAACAAAGGGCCAACATCAAATTCTGACGTTGGCCCGACATTAAAATGTCCGCCACTCCGACATTAACCCAATGTTATTAATTTAACCTCAATATGACATTTCAATTATGACGTCACACCGATGTCCGCCAGCCCAACATCGTAACCACGTCATTTTGTGATATTGGCCTAACGTCAATTTCTGACAATGGCCCAATATCAACTCATGACATTGGCCCAACATAACATTATGATGTGGGCTCGAGGTTAAAATGTCCGCTAGCCAAACATTGTCACAACATCATTCTGTGATGTTAAGCCAATGTCAATTTCCGACAATGGCCCAACACCGAATCCTGACATAGGAGAGATATATATAATTCTGATGTGGGCTCGACGTTAAAATGTCCGCCAGCCCAACATTGGCCCAATGTCATTTTGTGATGTTGGCTTACCATTAATTGTTGGCACTGGCCCAATGTCAGTTACCCAACAAAGGGCCAACATCAAATTCTGACATTGGCCCGACATTAAAATGTCCGCCACTCCGACATTAACCCAATGTTATTAATTTAACCTCAATATGACATTTCAATTATGACGTCACACCGATATCCTGCCGATGTCAGAATTAGCAGCAATAAAACAAGTCGGCAAATGGTCATCGAATCAATGTTGCACCAATGTCAATACTCCAACATGAATATGACATGTCAAATATGCCGTCGGGCTAATATCGCGCGAATATCGGAACTGGTAGCAATATAGAAGGTAGGAAACAGGTTGTAAAATTTATGTCGGGCCAATGTCATTACTCCGATATAAATATGAGACCCCAAATATGATGTCGGTCCGATATTGTGCCGATGTTAGAAATTGTTAGCAATTTAAGAGTTCTGTAAATGGTGTTTAGTTTGATGTCAGCCCGATGTCATAGTCCTACATGAATATGACATCTCATGAATGACGTCGGGCTAATTTCGCGCCGATGTTGGAACTGGTAGCAATTAGAGAGGTCGTTAAATGGTTGTGAAATTGATGTCGGGTTATTAAGGAGACAAAAATATGAAATATCAATTCTGACGTCGAACCGAAATCCTGCCGATGTCAGAATGGGCAACAATGAATCAACTCGGCTTATAGTCATTAAGTTGATGTTGAGCCGATGTCAATAATCCGACATGAATATGACATGTGCAATGTGACGTCGTGCTAATATCGCGCCGATGTCGGAAATGATGGCAATTTACGAGGTCGGTAAATGGTAGTAAAATGTCGGTCCAATGTTATTAATTAGACATCAATGTGACCTCTTTAATATGATGTCAAGCCGATGTAAGAACTTGCAGCAATGACACAACTCGGCAAATGTTCATTAAATTGATGTTGTGGCGACGTCAGTGATTAGACATGAATATGACATCTCAATGATGACGCCATAGCGATATCATGCCGATGTCAGAACTGGCAGCATGAAACAAGCCGGCAAAATGGTCGCCAGTTCCGACATCGGTACAACATTAACCCAACGTCATATTTGAGCTGTCATATTTATGTATATTTAGTAACATAATCCCAACATCAATTTTACAAACTTTGACCAACCTCTTAATTTGCTACCAGTTCCAACATCGGCGCGATATTAGCCCGACGTCATATTTGAGATCTCTTATTCATGTCGGATTAATGACATGGGCACGACATTAATTTAATGACCATTTGCCGGCTTGTTCCATTGATAACGGTTTTGACATCGACAGGATAACGGTTTGACGTCATATTTCAGATGTCTAATTAATTACATCGGCCCGACATCAAATTAACAACCATTTATTATAACGACCTCTTAATTTGCTAGAGCTCTATCATCGGCACACTGTCGAACCGACGCCATATTTTAGATGTCATATTTATGACGGATTAATGGCAGGACATTAATTTTACCATTTGCCGACTTGTTCCGTTGCTGAAGGTTCTGTCTTGGACGGAATATATGTTTGCCGTCATAGTATAGATGTCTAATAAATTACATCGGGCTGACATCAAACTAAACACCATTTACAGAACTATTAAATTGCTAACAATTTCTAACATCGGCACAATATCGGACCGACATCAAATCTGGGGTCTCATATATTCATGTCGCAGTATTGACATGGGCGCAACATCGATTTGATGACCATTTGCCTACTTGTTTTATTACTGCCAATTCTGACATCGGCAAGATATCGGTGTGACGATATAATTGAGATATCATATTGAGGTCCAATTAAAAACATTGGCCCGACATCAATTTCACAACCATGTACCGACCTCTTAAATTGCTACCAGATCCAACATCATCACAATATCGGACTGACGTCTTAATAGAGATGTCATATTTATGTAGGAGTAATGACATCCGCCCGACATCTATTTAACAACCTTTCACCGACCTTTAAAATTGCTATAAATTCCGACATCTGTGCGGTATAGGCCCAAAGTTGTATTTGAGTTGTCATATTTATGTTTAATTAATAACATTGGCCCAACATAAATTTCACAACGTTTTACCGACCTCTTAAATTACTACCAGTTCCAACATCGGGGCGATAGAAGGCCGATTTTATATTTGAGATGTCATATTCATGTCGAATTATTGACATCGGCACAACATCTATTTAATGACTATTTAATGATTAGTTACATTGGTGCCATTTATGACATCGGCAGGATATTGCTTTGGCGTCATAATTGAGATGTCATATGGATGTCCAATAAAAAACATTGGTCCGACATCAATGTTACAACCATTTACCGACCTCTTTAATTGCTACCAGTTCCAACATCGGCGCGAAATTATCCCGACGTCATATTGGACATGACATATTCATGCCAGAATATTGACATCGGCTGAACATCGATTTCATGACTATTTGCCGACTTGTGTCATTGCTGCCAATTCTGACATCGGCGCGATATCGGCTTGACGTTATATTTGTGATGTCATATTGATGTCCAATTAATAACATCCGTCCGACACCTCTTAAAATGATATATTCCGACTTCGGTACAACATTGGCCAACGTCATATTCATGTTGGTTTATTGACATCGGCCCAACATTAATATTACAACACTCTATCGAGCTCTTAAATTTGTATCAGTTTCGGCATTGGTGCGATTTTAGCGCGACGTTTTATTTGAGACGTATTTTTTCGTCAGCTTAATGACATCGGCACGACATTCAACTACTACCATTTTCCGACTTATTTAATTTCCAAAACCTCAAACTTAAATTCGACGTTGGCGAAATGTTGGCGCGACGTCTGTTTGCCGACCACGATCTTGCCGACGACCTGCCGACACCGGTCCGATGTCAGTTAGCTAGCTGGGTACTTATAATATTTTTGTTAACTTGCTTTGAGAATCTATAATGAATTGAATTTCGTTTAATCGATTACAAACATTAGTAATTCAAAAGTAAAGAAAAAAAGTATTGCTATCGGGCAATTCATGATCGAGTATAAGCGATCGTAAGTGAAATGAAAATTTTCGATTTTTGGAATCATTTATATTAAAATATATACTTTTGTCATGTCCTTGCTGCTGTATATAATTTATCAAGATATATAAGAATATAAATAACACATGTAAATAGTGTTATGAATATGATTTGAAGGTGGATTATTTCAGATTCAACGCTCTGAAATTACTAACCATTACAAAACATACATGCTAAGAAGAGGTGTATATATATTATACCGATTGTGACCTGTGTTTGTAGGACGATAGGATGATAGGTTAGGATTAGGCAATAGGTTTAGGAATAGGATATGAATAGAATTATGATTTATGAATGTGTGTAAAGGTTAACCAAAGTACATGGATCAAACGTGGAATCTATGCATGTCTTCACATTTCTTTTTACGTTTTTGATGTTGGTCCTACGTTGGCCATTTGACATTGGGCCATTGTCAAATTGTGATCTTGGTCCAGCATCAGAAAATGACGTTGGGCCAATGTTGGGTTAGTGGACATTCAAACGTCGGGCGAACGTCAAGATTTGATGTTGGGCAAACGTCAAGATTTGATGTTGGGCCAACAATACAAAATAACGTTGGGCTAATGTCGGGCTGGCGGACATTTTAATGTCGGGCCAACGTCAGAATTTGATGTTGGACCAACTTCAGGATTTGATGTTGGGCCATTGTCGGAAATTGACGTTATGCCAATATCACAAAATGTCATAGTGACGATGTTGGGCTGGCGGACATTTTAACGTCGAGCCCACATCAGAATTTGATATCTGTCCTATGTCTGGATTCGGTGTTGGGCCATTGTCGGAAATTGACGTTGGCTCAACATCACATAATGATGTCGTGACAATGTTGGGCTAGTGGACATTTTAACCGCGAGCCGACATCATAATGCTATGTTGATCCAATGTCATGAGTTGATGTTGGGCCCTTGTCGAAAATTGACGTTATGCCAATATCACAAAATGACGTAGTGACGATATTGGTCTGGCGGACATTTTAACGTCGAGCCCACATCAGAATTTGATATCTGTCCTATGTCATGATTCGGTGTTGGGCCATTGTCGGAAATTGACATTTGCCCGACATCACAAAATGATGTTGGGACAATGTTGGGCTGGCGGACATTTTAACGTCGGGCCGACGTCAAAACTTGATGTTCTCTCAACGTCAGGAATCGATGTTGGGCCTACGTTAGAACTGACATTGGGCCATTGTCAATAATTGATGTTGGGCCGAAATCGCTAAATGACGTTGGGCCAGCATTAAAAAAAGACACCGAGCTGATGTTGGGCTGGCGGACATTTTAACGTCTCGGTGACGTCGCATGTCGCATGTTGGCCCAACGTCCCCTTACAACGAAAATGACATCGGCCCAACGTTGGCACGACGTCAGGTGGCTAGCTGGGTACATTACAAACTAAACATTATAACTCCACCATGCTAAAAAAGAATACAACTTTACAAATGACTAAAACGCCTGTTATCAGTGGCGTAGCTACGGGGGGCACGTGCCCCCCCCCCCCCCCCAATCGTTTGGCAAAAAAAAAAAATGACGACCCAAAATTAAGCCAAATGTGTCTTTTTTCATGTTTTATTAAATGTGTGATGATAATGATGTTATCAATGATAGTAAAGAAGAACATAACAGTCGTTCCCTAGTACTAGCAATAGCGCACCTATATCAGTTTGAAGAATCCTTCCAATATAGCGCCTTATGCGAATTATCAGTCCCAGCGCGAGGATCGACGCTCTCCGGCATTCCAGAAGTATAGCGCGCGTATAATAGGCCTAACAAAATGCCTAGTGCATGGTAAATCGTCCACCATACCAGGGGCTTCTGTAGGATCCTGCATCTGCCTCCCGCTTTTATAGATAAATTTGACTGTTTGACGCATTTATGCATGCTATAAAGGCGCATAGCTGCACTACGTAGTCAATCATGTATAGGCAAAGACAAACGTCCTTGACTAATTTCTTCAAGTCAAATGCACCCGTTATATTAATTCATGATGCATATCGATTCTAGGCCTACTGTTGATGATCGTGATTGTAAGAGCACCAGTCATCTTCTCCAGGGCCGACATCTGCATCAGTTGAGCATAGGCCTACCAGGGATCTGGGAGACCTCATAATTCCATGGGCCTACTGAACCTAACTCAAGGGACCCGTGTCATGGGTCTAGTCACGCGGTACTTGACAAAATGGACATGCCCCTCCCCTACTTAATTTGTCATTGTCATGTTTTATTTTATGACTAGATTTATGACTAGATGAATGGAGTACAATGGGTGATTTCAGGTATGGTGTTTAAGGCCGGTGTTAGTGTTTATTACACACAAACACCAGTTTGATAAACACTAACACCAGCCCTAAACACCATACTTGAAATCACCCATTGTCATTGATGGCGTCACAATCGCGTTCCACGGCGAGATGTCGATGCCTGTATCAAACACAAAGTACCGTGACCACAATCCTTGGTTTGCAAATATTGTGTGTTTTAGTTTGTATACAGTATTTAGGTTTCGGATGAAAACAATCCTATTTTTGTCAAGGTTTGTGTGAGAAAAAGTCAGATTAGCTGATATACCTGCGCGACGGGTTTGCGCAGTAAACCTGAACCAAACACTGAATAATATCGTACTGAGTTATCACGGGCGACAAGGGGGCCTTGCCCCCCCCCCCCCCCCCCCACCCCTCGTTCGTAGGATTTCTTAACCAATCCTCATTGCCGCCTGTGATAGTAATATATAGATAGAATAATAAGTCAATCAATGAACAATAAAATAAATAAACACATAAATGAATGAATAAATCAGTAAATCAATAAACCTTTAAAAAAACTAATACAAACTAAATAAATAAACAAGCAATAAACAAATGCATAGCTTGATAAATGAATGGATGAATAAATAAATACATTAATTCATTAATTAATTAGTAAATGAACCTATCAATCAATCAATAATTAAAGGAAAAATTAATGAAATTAAGAAGATTACACATCAGACACCCTTCATCTTCGTAAATTCATTTCTACCCCCCCCCCCCCCCCCCCCCCCCCTCCCACACGCGATGAACATGGCTACATGCACTTCTGGACCAAGACCACTAACTTGTATTTGTGTCTATGTGTATTTGGTCTAGTAACATTGTCCAAATCAAATAGAAGCATGGGACAGGTTTGGGGTTTTCGAATGTACCTTTCGTAAATAAGATATTTACGATTGAAGTGTTTGGATGTTTAATTATCCACTGGAAGGTTATAACTGTGTACACAAAGTCAGTGCTATGAGTTCGGGATTATCACTTTGCATTTTCGCTCATTACTCGGTCATATTACATCCATTTAATGTAAACTGTTCACACATTACTTAGTGGACATATCAAATCATAACGATACACATTATATCAACCATTCATCACTTTTTCACAAGTTAACAAAGTTACTAGATCCCTTTAATGCCATACGCAATGGTGTGAATAGTGTGAGTGCCATATCAACTCTGAAATAATCACGTTATTAAAGAGATCCATTAACGTCAATTTTTTTTTTCTTTTCCAAAAGCGTTATTTGAAACTTCAATCATAATGACGATATCATTTTACGATTCTTCTGAATAATGTATGATAGTTGTATTAAAAAAAGTAATGCTGTTTACCTTCATTCTGCATTTTACATATAGAATACAAAAGGTGAAAATGTATGTTATTATTTGCATCACCTATATATTGCCCATTAATGTTTACTACAATCGAGAAAGGTTCCTTGAAAGCTTTCATACAGTCATAAATATCTCCATAATTAGGGAGACATTTGAAAAGTAAAAAGCCATTTGATTCTTCTGTTATCATGTGCCAACAAAAAGCTACAAATGAAATGAAAAAACCCTCCAACTAATTTTGGTTGAATTTAACAAAGTTAATGGATCACTTTAATCTGTTATTTTGTATTCCCTCTATATAAACAGCACTACGGGACCGGTACAGACCGGCATTTATTTATCTATTTGTTTAGTTATTTATTCCTTCATGTATTTATGCATTTATGCATTGCTTGAATATCGCTGAACTTGTTTTCTAACAGTCCTGTTACAAAGTGATGTATAGGGCGCGCACGTTTATATTGAAAGTCTTTCATTGTCTTTATTTACGAGATTAATCTGATAATTAAAGGGATAGTTGAGTATTGGTCAAACTTAACTTTAGTAACCACAACCTGCACCATTATGGTACAAAATAATAGTTATAACTTCACCATGCTCGAAAAGTATACACAATTACAAACGACTAAGTAAAACCCCTGTTATCATTCAAAAAGAGCCGTTACAACTCAAGAGGGCGCTCTCTACAAACATGATTGGTTTTAGCCATTTTTCATACAAAATTGTGGATGTAATGTTTTGTTAAAATAATGATTCAATAGAGATATCATCAACAACTTTTTAGAAACCGATTCAGATTTTGTTCAAAGTAGTCTTTAAGCATTTAAAAATTTTTGTCTATAACTTCAAAATATCCCCTGGTGAAGAATTTTTGAATAAATATATGTTTATGGATATTTCAGCTGTTTCTGAACCGATTTTGTTCAAATCAAATTTATTCTGTCATTAAAATTGTATGTTCTTTCAAATTTCACAGTCAGTTTTTCATTATCTCACAATTTTTTTGTTTTGAAGTGCCCCCCTATACCAACACTCAACTATCCCATTAACTGCGTAACTATGCAGCTATGGGCGATGTCATGATCGTACTAAATAATAATAAAATAATCCAACAAGCAAGCCTATAATGAACAACAATATCATTATACAGGGTGGTTCAAAAAAAACGGAACGGGGCACTTCCCAAATTATAGTAACAAATATATTGTGTCCATCGGATAGAGTGTCTTTTCAAATGAACAACGATACCAAGAACAGTCAATTTGGTCGTGTAGTTTTTGTTTTATGGCGCTGTGAGTGACACCATGTCAGGTTCTCTTTTTTGTCAATTTTTACCGAGCCAGTGCATGATAGATCGCACGTACCGCCTTTCATATCGTTCAACGAGGCGCGCCATTGTTAGTGTGCACTCAGCCGTGTGCCGAGAGAATGGGCGTGTTCGTTGAATGGTATTACGGGCAGGGGGTGCAATTTAACTGGCATTGACTAGGTACAAATTGACAAAAATAGGCACCTGACATGGTCTCACTCACAGCGTCCTAAAACAAAAACTACACGACCAAAATTACTGTTCTTGGTATCGTTTTTCATTGGAAAAGACACCATATCAAATGGACATAAATATGTTGGTACTATATTTTGGGAAGTGCCCCGTTCCGTTTTTTTTGGGCCACCCTGTATAATGAGAATGGATTATGAGAAGATCGTAAACGTCTCATCTGTTGATAATACTATGGCCCCGTTGCAGAAGGAGATGCAATCGATTGTAAGTTACAATTGATTGTAAGTCAGAAACTTTGCGGCGAGTTTCAACCAATCAGTCCCAATGATTATGTTTTGTGCTAAGTACAATCTTTCAGCAAGATATTGCTACGAAATGTGACTGTAATTATAATCTTTTTTTAATCAATAGGCCAATCTCAGCCATGATTGTTTTAATCATCCATTGCATGTCATGCATCAGGCCGTATAAACCTGGGGGTGTTTCACACAGATCCTAAGTTGAACTTAAAGGAATAGTTGAGTTCTGGTAAAGAGAGTACATGCAGTTTTGGTCAAACTGAATTTTAGTAACCAAAACCTGCACCATTACATTACAAACTTATAACTCCACCGTGCTCGAAAGGAATACAAAATTACAAATGACTAAGTAAAACGTCTGTTATCATTAAAAAAGAGCCGTTAAAACTCAACAGAGCGCTCTTTAAACACTCATCTGTTTCAACCATTTTAGATAATATATTGTGCATGTGATGTTTTGTTGAAATAGTGATAAGATAGATAGATAATCAACAACTATTCAAAAACCTGTTTTGTAAATTTTTGAAAAGAGGAATCTTTTTTTTTTTTTTTTTTTTACGGCTGGTTCAAAATTGTGGGGCCCCACAATTATTACAAATGGTTATGTTTTTGGATATTTCAGCCATATCTGAACCGATTTTGATAAAATAAAATTTATTCTGTCATTAAAATTGTATGCTGTTTCGCATTTGACACTTAGTTTTTCATTATCTCACAAACAAATATTTTGTGTAGCGCCCTCTATACCAAAACTGAACTATCCCTTTAACTCTAAGTAGGACTTAAAAAGTATGGAAAGCCTCTAGTTTCTTTAAAAATTCACCCTGACCCAAATTGCCTATATTTGAAGTTTTCTTTCAACCGAGGATATCATCATAGTAACGCTTACTGTTGTCAATAACAATTTTAAAAAGGCACCGCCCTGTGCAATCCTGTGTATTTGAGTCGCCTTCAAAAGCGTAATTTATTTGCGAAATCCCACGACAAATTGTCACCAATTCATGGGCAATTGTCGGTTTTACGGCGAGTGAAAAAATCTATCAAGACGGTGTCAATGATTTGTGGGCATAAGTCCATGATCCTGTGACACTCTGTTGTGTGATTTTCATCGCTTAATTCAATTGCAATATCAAATCATTGACTCGATACAACCTAGTACTACTACTACTACTACTAGTACTACTACTACTACTACTAACAGGCCCGTAGCCAGGATTCTCCAGGGGTAGGGGGAGGGGGGTGGGGTGCGTAATTTACAAAAACGGGACCGAGACCATTGGTTGAGTTGTGTAAGCGGGGCTGGGGGGGGGGGGGGGGGGGGGGGGGGGTTGCCAACATCAATCGTGTGCCCAGAGAGCACTGGTTTAGATGGCCGAGACCCGAAAAAGGGGTTTACTACTACTACTACTACTACTACTACTACTACTACTACTACTACTACTACTACTACTACTACTACTACTACTACTACTACTACTACTACTACTACTACTACTACTACTACTACTACTACTACTACTACTACTACTACTACTACTACTACTACTACTACTACTACTACTACTACTACTACTACTACTACTACTACTACTACTACTACTACTACTACTACTACTACTACTACTACTACTACTACTACTACTACTACTACTACCACTACTACTACTACTACTACTACTACTACTACTACTACTTCTACTACTACTAAGTTCAATTCCCTGAAAGGTACATTTGACACCACCGTACATAATCCACTCATTATGTGAAAGATCACAGAAATACACTTTGTATCAATCCTTCGTCAGTTTTTGAACATGTCAACAAAGCAATCTTAAAGTGAAACCAGTAAAGTATCTAACTCCACGAAAACTACATGGAGCTTCCATTTTCCTTCTACCGTGTTGTTTGGCGTATGGTAAGGTTGTTTTTTGGGCAAATAAGTGTCACAATTAACTGTGATCACCGCCCGTGTAAGGACAAGGGAATCAAATAGAGTAGGCGTGATGATCACACAAAAGTCCCGCCTGGCTCATTTTACCCGCTTTGTCTTACCCTTTCTAATCGTTATTATTGACAGTGACCAAAATACCACTTTGTTATGGGATAAATCCGCTCATTCGGTGAATTTAAAATGATATTTTGTGTGTGTGTGTGTGTGTGTGTGTGTGTGTGTGTAAGTGATGGTGTACCGCAGCACTAGGGGTGCTAAACCAACCATGGTAATGTGCGTACGTGCGTAATGAAATTATGAATAATGAAATTTAGTATCTCTTTGGGGGAAAAGCGGTGCTGAGAAAAAAAAGTTACACAATTGGAAAGCAAACTATTAAATCGCACATTTGTGTAAAGCGTTTTTATGGTTTGGGTATAAATGTCAATGCATACGGGTATTTTGATATATATACATCGTGTTCCGTTCCCATTATAAGATATCCTAAGATAATGCATGCATATATATATATCATATCTGATCATTAGTTTATGCTCGCTTTTAAACCATACTAGTCACATTTAAAGAGATTTACAGAAAAAAAGTATTCTTCTGCTGAAAGATTAAAATATGAGCTGACAGTTGTGATAATAATAATTATAATACTATGAACATTTATATAGCGCGGCTACCATGCTACTATAAATATTATACTGCGCTTAAATTATTTTGTAATTATTATTAATACCCATGGTCATCAGGAACATTTCAAACCCACACAATGATATTGCGTCCTTTCTCAACTCCCCGGGGAGCATACAAGCCGAGCTTCCACTGATGATTGCGCTAAGACTAATTAACACCCGACTATGGTACCCATTTATACACCTGGGTAGAGAGCAGCGATTGTTGATTAATTGTCTTGCTCAAGGACAAACGCAGTGGGCCTACACAGGGTTCGAACTCGGGATCTCACGATCGGAAAGCGCGCACTCTACCAATCTTGCCACACCACGTCCATATAATTGGTTCGGGTCTTCGTCTTTCAATGAGAAGGTCGTGGATTCGATATCCAGCACCAATAGAGGCACTTTGCTTCCATTTATAGGCTTAGGATTAGAGGGAATATAGTTTGGATTAGGAATTAGGATAATGGTTATGGTTAAGATCACGTTTCGGTTTCGGTTTAGGGTTGGTGGTAACGTTTATGGTTGGGAAAATTGAATTTTCAGGCAGAGTGTAGTATATTAAAACAGCAAAACATTCTTCAAATACGGTATATCAGACTCGTAATAACATTAAAACACAATGCTTGCACAGCCATGCATACATAGGCCAGTGCTAGTTCTTTTTTCACGCTGACCAGCGTTATGAATTATAATATAAGTTTTCCCGCCCATTTTCAAACTGTTGTCATTCAATTGTATATGCAAGGGGGTATTAGAAAGCTAATACCTCCTTGGTATATGTGTTTACTTCAATTTCGTCCCGAGGTACCTGTAATGTGTTAATGCCAACTTCATTTTCGTCTTTGGTCGATCAAGTTCACATTTTATTTTGATAAATCCTACAATAATTCGATACCGGAAACCACATTTCTTCACATTAATTACGAAATGTACAACCTTCAAGGAAACCAGAAAATACCACTTTTGTTAACACCAAGAATAGTTGTTCCGAAAAAAAAAACTGTTTCCGGAATTAACGAACAGAGAGTCGGCGTGTCATTCATGCTCCACGAGGCGTTGCAAGTAAACAAAACAGATGGATAAATAAATAATCAAAATAAACAATCGGTGACTGTCGACGCAGTCACAAATGCTGTTAGCAATTAATAATGAAACTTAGTATGAGGTGATTATAATTATGTCAATAAATAATAAGAAATCAAAGGTCCTACGTGCAGAATAAAATGATTCAGTGCATCGAATATTTGAGACTTTTATTTGTTATTATTATCATTTTTGTAATACAAACAACACACATTCAGGAAACCTCAAAATAAACACTCACTGCCTGGCGCGGTAGCGAAATAATGTTAATAATTGGCGTACGAAGCAATAACACAAACACGTTGGAGGCAGGCAAGGGGGTGCAGCCCCCCCCCCCCCCCCCCGGAAATTTGACATGGACAAGAATTACAAGAATCTTATTTTCGCGGGCTACTTTTCAAACATTTCAGAGTGGAAATACGGTATCCCCCTGACATGTAATTTGCATTGAACCCTATGCAAATTGACGGAGTCTGACTGGTAACACTGTCCAAATCCACACAACTTACTTAGAACTCTAATGGTTCTCTCATATACCTTGTTGTATTCTTATTACCAATGCCAATAGAAGCTACATGGAACGGGTTTTGTTTTTCGAATTTCCCTTTCGTTGACAAGATATGTTCGATTGAAGTGTTCAGATTTGTAATTATCCGTTGGAAAGCTATAATTATAACTGTGTACAAAGTCAGTGCAATGAGTTAGCGAATATCACTGCACTTTCGCTCATTACTCTTCCATATAACATCAATTTAACGTACTCAAATTTGCACACATTACTTAGTGGACATATCAGATCACAAGAATGCTCATTTTATCAACCATTCATCACTTACTGCACATGTCAACAAAGTTACTAGATCCCGTTCAGGCATTTCGGTAGCTAAATCGCCCTGAGCTCCCGTATATATTTCACTGGTTTGGAAATCTATATTTGGCCAATTATCACCTCATATTCCGGCGAAAAAAAATATATCACATATTATGAAGACAAACACATTTTATTTGGCCTTTTTGAGCGGATGAAACAAATGAGTAATAATATTCTGGCTAAAGACTTTATCCCCTGGAAAAAAAAATGTACCCGTACGCCGCCTATGCTTTTAACCGCCATTTGGTAATTGTTTTGAACAAAGATTATTTCCGAAATTAATGATCCGAGAGCCGGCTTGTCATTCAAAATCTCCGATGTGTGGCAAATCAATGAACACATTGGATGAATACGTAAACAAAACAAATAATTCGTGCCAGTCGCCACAGTCAATGGCCGTCAACCAATTGTGTTACTCAGTTAGAACGATCACGGTTTGATAGTTTGTCAACAGCTAAGCGATCAGTGTTAAAGGGGAAGGACTCCTAGCCTTTTGACTAACTGGATGTGATGAGAGCATAACTCTTGTCATTTCTAGTCACTTATTTCCTCATGAATATTCCCAATCATGAAAATAATCAATATTTTATGGCCCACTGTCGTCTGCTTTCAATGCCAACAGGAGGCGGCCATTTCTTCAACTTCTCGCGGTGAAATGACGTGTCAGGCGGCAGGGACGTCGATCTGTCCGGAAAACACAATACATTGGGGGGCGAGCTATTGTTCACAAACAATGCTCGCCCCCCCAATGCATTGTGTTTTCCGAACAGATCGACGCCCCTGTCAGGCGGAGAACACAATAGCGGGTTACGATAATGCTATTGTGTTCCCCGTCTGCCACGTCATTTCACCGCGAGTAGTTGAAGAAATGGCCGCCTCCTATGGGCATTGAAAGCAGACGACAGTGGTCCATAGAATATTGATTATTTTTGTAATCGGGAATATTCATGAGGAAATAAGTGACTAGCAATGATAGTAGTTATGCTCTCATCACATCCAGTAAGTCAAAAGGATAAGGGTTAATTCCCCTTTAAGTAGTGCTTCGCGCCAATATCGACCAATCGTCTTTGCTTTCCAGAACTAATTATAGCTCATGGATTATTCTACTTTGACAACGAAATATACCGCAAAATAATAATTATAATTCAATTATATACATAGCATGTGGGAATGCTACTGTTAGGGGGACGAGGCTTTTTGGTTCGTGGTTGAAGCAGGGGCCTGCAGCCCCCGTGAGTTTTGAAATAAATCATAGCAAACATCCAATAATATTAATATATAATAATAATAATATATTACATTTATATAGCGCTTAATACAATGTTCTATAAGCGCATTATTATGAATATTCGGTCCAATATGATAATAATAAATAATACATTATATTTATATAGCGCATAATATGAATGATTATCTCTATTCGCTTTACAGAAATATATTTCAACAAATTACAGTAACAAAATTATCATAAACATATGAATCAAACTTACATACACATATACACATTTTGAAATTACATCATTGTGCTATCTTAGGGGAAAATATAGACAAATTTGATTCTTAAATAGGTGTGTTTTTTCGCAAAAATGGCGCCATACAAGTTCTGTAGATCATCGTCATCACCATCAATGAAAATTACCACATCTAACATTGACTTATTCGGGAAAAAAAGCATTTTGTAAATCTACAGGTTCCATAACATTGTTTTACTCTGTACAGGGGATCAACGTGATGGCCACTATAATATCGGCAGGTTGGCTGCTATTTACAGGTGGCCGTTATGACAGGTTACTATTAAATCAGCGTGTATAGGATAAACACAATGCAGTCATGGTCTACAGCCCTCCGGAAATCTTTTTTTCCCGCGCACGCCTCCCTAACCGCGAGAATTGTTTCGATAAAAGAATGTAACTGAAATCAAGGATCAGAGAGCTAGCCTTTCATGTGACAAATAAATAAACAAAGGGTTGTTAAATAAATATAAACGTAAATAAACGTTTCGTGCCTGGCGCGGTAATAGTTTAAAGGGATTTGGTAACTTTGTTGACAAGTGCAAAAAGTGACTAGTGATTAATCAAATGTGTATTCCTGTGATCTGATATGTCCACAAAATAATGTGTGAAAGTTTCCCGTTAATTTGATGTTTTTTTTGCTGAGTTATGAGCAAAAATGTAAATTGATATTCACTAACTCATTGCACTTACTTTGTACAAGGCTTAAATTATCCCGAAGACAATTTAACATATGAACACTTCAATCGTAAATATCTTTTAAACGAAATGGAAATTAAAAAAACTAAAACCTGTCACGTGCTTTTATTGTTAATATGAATATATGAAAAAGGTATGAGAGAACCACTAGAGTTCCAAGTAAGTTTTGAGGATTTGCACAATGTTACTAAGTCCCTTTAAAGCACCGTGACAGTCCTTGAC
>JBAMJV010009618.1:110000-126092 GCA_037951105.1 Echinarachnius parma
TCGTTATAAAAAAGGTGTTCTCGACATCGTATAGTTCGTTCACTCGTCATCGCTGTCCCTCTCGTCTCGATAGCGGAGTTCCTCGGCGAGGTCGTAGCGACCACACCGGGTGAGCGCAGAGCAGAGCTTCCTCTCCTTGTTGTACGCCTTGGGCACCATGCTCCTCCACGTCACCAGCATGTCAAACACCTGTTTAGAGAAAAAAAAACATGAAAATATATATATCATAACTTGAATTCGAATTACCCAATAAAAGTTGAATTTGAATTTGAATCAACCATTATATAAAAGTAAAATCTGAATTTGAATTAATCAATAATAGTTTGATTTAAATTTGAACTAACTAATGCAAGTTGGATTTGAAACTGTTATTTATTAATGGAAGTTTCATCTATGTTTTTATTAACCACTTGAATTTGAATTTGAATTAACCAATGAAAGTTGAATAACTTTTGAATTTGAATTAACTAATAACATTTTAATTTCAATTAACACATCAAACTTGAATCTGAAATTGAATTGACCAATAAAAGTAGAATATGCAATTTAATTAACCAATCTGAATTTGAATTAACCAATGAAAGTACCTGCTGCTCTTGCGAGTCGGGGCTATTTCTCTTGATGCTCTGCAGGCGGTTCTTCTTGAGTCCGAGATACACGCCGAGTGATTCCCATTCATTGCCGAGTTCACTCGCCAGCCAACGGAGGTTGGTATTGCAGACGGTACCTGGATTTGAATGTAATAAATTGATCAATTAATCAATTCAATTCAATTAGTATTGCATTATTAGATTGACTCAGAAATCACACAATTTGTTTGAGTCCAAGGTATCCAAGCTGAGCGTTTTCCATTCATTGCCTATAGCTCACTCGCAATCCATCGGAGATTCGTAATACAGACGATACCTGGAATTGGATGTAAGAAATTGATCAATAAATAAATTCGATTCAATTAGTGTTGCATTATTATATTTAGTAATAAATCGCACAATTTGTTTGAGTCCAAGATACACGCTGAGCGATTCCCATTCATTGCCTTGCTTACTCGCAAGCCATCGGAAGTTCGTATTGCAGACAATACCTGGAGCGACGTACACAAAACCCAATAAATTAAATAAATCAGTCACTATAGTATTGTACTATTGTGATACAATTTAGGGGTTAATTGGAAGAAACATAACAGTCTGCTCCATAACAGAATGATCAAGGTGAACGAATAAGACCTGTTCCCAACTAGATTTTGCAGTCCCCATAGTTAATACAGGGCCCATTATACAGCTATAGGCTCCCATATATGAAATGGGTTAAATGGTTGCATCTGATTTAAATTAACAAGAAAGTGGATTTCCAACTACGACGATATATACTACTAACCTCCTACGTCGATGGCCGTGGTGCGGTAGCGGCTGGGTGGAAGGGGTTGGTCTGGTTCAGGCTATGAAACAAAGAAAGAAACAAAAGAAAACCGGATTGGTACTTCAAGGGTATTTCAAGAGAACAGTAAATTTGCGTAAAGAAAGTGAGTAAAGAAAATGGGCTTCCAGAATACCTTAATCAGCGAGACAAGAAGCTTGCAGTAGGTATATTTATGGAGCATTCTGAAAGAAGATGTTCCAATCGTTATTCATGCATTTGTTATCTTTCTGTCTTATTTGACTAAGATTGGATTATTCTCTCTCTTATTTTGTTTGTGTTGTTTTATTCTTAATGCGACAAAATAAACTGCATCACCCCAAATCGTCCAAAAGTGTTTAGATGCACAGTTCTATTCTTTTTCAATAGGAATGGCATAAACTATTGTGGGGAATAGAGAGGAATCCTAATTTGTGTTGCATTCGTATTTATATCTTTTTTTGCAAAGATCGAAAAAGAAAGGTATTAGACATCTTTCTAACCTTCGGCAGTGAGACATGAAGTTTGCAGAGGAGGTCCGGAGCGTTCTTGAAGAAGTTACTCTGGTCATTATTCTTCGCCTCCTTGATCTTCTTGTCTTCCTTCAGGGAGATGGGTTTGTTTTCCTTCTCCGTCTTCTTCTCCTTCGCTTTATTCTCGGCCTCTTGTAACATCACATCCTCTGGGTCCGCCATGTCCTCCAGTGTGACTCGAGCCTGAGCAAAATATAATGTATTTTAGTTTAAAATATGATTTCCCTTAAAAGGGAAAGAAATTAGCTTGTTTTCTTCCTCCGTCTTCTTCTACTTGGTTCCGTTCTTAACTTCTGTAGCATCACATCCTCTGGGTCCTCCATGTCCTCCAGTGTGACTCGAGCCTGAAAACAATCAATTATTACATTCTTAATTATTCTATTGCAAAATATGATTGCCTTTGAGAAAAAAGAAAGAAATCAGCTTGTTTTCTTTCTCCCTCTTCTCCTCATTGGCTTTTTTTTCTAAGCCTCTTGTGATTACTTCACATCTTCCGGGTCCGCCATGTCCTCAAGTGTGACCCGAGCCTGTAAAACATCACGCAAATAATGATTACATTTGAGATTCTTTTGGTTAAAAATATGACGGGCTTTAAAAAAAAACAAATTCCTTCTCTGTCTTCTTTTATATATACTTGGTTTTATTGTCAGCCTCTTGAAACACCACATCTTCCAGGTTCGTCATGTCTTCTAGTGTGACTCTAGCCTGAAAAACACAAAATACAAATTTCATCCAACTGATGTAGTTTCAACAAAACATCCTTTTCCCACATATCGGTAGCAACACAATGGCTGATATTGAGACATGTCTTGTTTCAAATGACCAATTCAAGTCAAATTGTTAACATTGTATATGGTAGTGAAATCCATGGATACCTGATTTAAATGAAAAATGGGCTTCGCCGGGAATCGAACCCGAGACCTCCGGATTGTTAGACCGGTTTTAGCTAATTTTTCATGTGTGTCGTATGTATTTATGATAATTTGTCTCTATATTCAGATCTTTGAAATTTGATTTATTTAAATTGAGAGTAATGACAACTTTTTTGTTATATAAGTTATTCTGATGTTCTGAAATAAACCTTACCTTTCCATAAAACTCAGCACATCCCCTAAACTCTGGCGAGCTGTGATTGCCAAACCGATTGACTTCACGAAGGGTAATATAATGGAAGTTCCGCCGATGGGAGTTGTAGTTGATGATCAGCTCGCTTTGTCCCGCCATTCTGACGTTGCCGCTGAACCTGGAAAATAAAGAAAAGTAAAGGAAACATAACAAATGGTATCTGAAATTAGTTTTCAATTAAAAAAAATAGTGATAAGTAAACACAATGACAAGCAATTTCACAACTCCGCAAAATTAGGTATAGAACTTAATGATAACATTTCATTCTAGCAGAAGTAAAATTGATTTGCAAGAGCAAAATATTTATATGTGTATAATTATGATAACATGATAATAGTGTCCTAACTGTGAAAAGCACTTTGCTTAGTAATTATCTAAGAATGCTAAATAATATATTTAAAAAAATAAGAAATATGGAAACAAGACTGCAATCTATTTCCCAACAAAGAAGCAAAACGAAAATACACTTCGATTTTCAATTTGGATAAAATCAATTGATTTGAAGTAAACCGAACACAAAAAGTAACTACACCCCTAAACAACTGCTCATAATTTCATAACCGATAATTGTTTCAATATGTCATCTTACCACAATATTGGTACAGTTGTTATGTTCGATATGTGTGAAAATCAGAGATATTCATCACTAATCCTTATGTCTGAATGAGCACATATTAAAGACAAAATGGCCCAATTCAAAAGTCACAAGGCATTGCGCGTGCCTGTATATTGTTGTGAAACAAGCACATGTGGCTGAATGCATTGATTATGGTTTATGAAACAATGCTGTTCGATATTCCATTCATTTTGATTTGTGTATGGCACATTTGGTAAAATGCATTAATCGCAATTGTAAAACAGTGTATTTTTAAATTTTTTAATTTTCCAATACTCAATAATTTGTAATGATGATAATACTTTTGCGAATTTTGAAATATGACTATTTTCTCTGCAATGTGTGCTCACTCAACCATGAATTAATGGTTACCTCTTATTTTTACACATGGTTTTTCTAACTACCATAGGAATGTTTTGGCAAGACGAAATCTTGAAACGATTCTCGGTTATGAAATTATGGGCAATTATTTAGGGGGGTAGTTACTTTTTGTGTTCGGTTTATAATAAATGTAATATTAGTATTATTATATATACCTCAATGTAATCTTCTGCCCCTCGGTCATGGGGATGTCATCGCTGGGGTCGGGCGGGC
Organism: Echinarachnius parma; assembly: GCA_037951105.1. Lineage (NCBI taxonomy): Eukaryota > Metazoa > Echinodermata > Echinoidea > Clypeasteroida > Echinarachniidae > Echinarachnius > Echinarachnius parma. Next base: position 114,261 of record JBAMJV010009618.1, read on the forward strand.
CGTCGTACCCTTCGTTGTTGAGCTTCCGCAACACGTTGTCGAGTTGCTTGGCGGGCACGCAGGTGACCACGGCCTGGTGGGGATCGTCGTCCTTGTGGAGGAAGACGAGCTTGGCGTAGCGGATCTGCAGAGCCTGCTCGAAGGTGTGGGCGATGCTCTGCACCGGGTAGCGCGCGTCTTGGACAACCCGAAGCACAACTAGTCTGAGGACCGGACAAACATTAATAACATTAACCACCGCTACATGGCGAATAACTGCCAAACTAGACAGGCTGTGGAGATTATGAGCTTATCCAAAAACAAACGACCGTCTAGCTTGTATTTAGTTACCCAAATGCAAAATTGATGTACAGTCAAACCTGTGTATAGTAACCATCCAGGGGAGACAACAAAACATGGCCTCTGTATAAGAAAAAATGACCTCTATAGGCAGGTTCTATCACACTGTTTTGTCTCTGCTGTGGATCATATTTGGTGGCCACTATATATAGGCAGGCTGGCTGCTATAGTCATGTGGCCATTAATAAGACAGGTTTGACTGTATACTCACTTGTTTACTGGCTCCCGTATCTCCACGGCTAGGACGTCTTTCTTCAGTTGTTTGATGGGGGCGTTTTCCAGCTCGCTCCACTGCTGGGAGTTGCCCTGACCCGCCAGCAGGTAGAGGGTATCCTGAGAGGGGTCACCGCCCAGGAAATTGCTCTTGGTTGACCTAATTAAATGAAATTAAACAGGTCAGTTGGTCATCGTTTACAATTGTTGAATATTATTGAATCAATTTAGGTCAAAGATGGAAATTTAATTGAATTTCTAATGGAGCGTTCACTCCACTGCATGGAAGCAGGTGGAGATAATCCCGAGAGGGGTATAGCCATCTAGGAAATATTTACCTTGGTTGACCTAATGAAAGGAAATTAACCATGTCAGTTATAGTTATCCATTACAGACACTATTGTTGATGGCAACGATGGAAACGGGATTTCATTTTAATGATGGGTGCGTATTCCACCCCATTCCACTGTTGGGAGTTGCCCGGACCCGCGAGATGGAGAGAGTCCTGGAGGGGTCACCACGGGGTCACCACCCAAAAAATTGCTCTAATATACTTGGTTTACCGTAAGGTGAACATAATGTCACTAAATCCCGCGAACCGTGCCCCCTCCTCCTCAAGACCCGTTATCAGACCATAATCATCATCATCATGATCATGATGATCAAGGGTTACGTAATAAAGTGTACCCAGGTTCTTACCTGATGACTACCACGCCCTCGGGCTGGAGGGGTTCCATGCTCGCTGACGCCTTTTTGTCACCCCTCTTTCCGCCCCCGTGACTACCAGAGCCACCTGCACCGCGTCCCCCTCCTCCCGCATCGGATGCTGCGGGACCGTCGTCCTTGGTCTTGTAGGGGTTCGGTGGGCAGGGGATGGTGATGGTGACCGGCTTCTCGAAGGGCTTCTTGGTCGAGTGGGTGAGGTGGAGGATCGGGCTGGCGGTGATCAGCTCGCTGCAGTGCCGCAGCCGGGACTTGATTTCGCTGACGGCGTTCTCCGCAGGTTGCACCTGTCACACCAGTTACACAAATATTAATTAATACACGAAATTAATTCCGACATTCAAAGGGATTTAGTAACTTTGTTGGCAATTGCGAAAAGTGATGCATGGTTAATAACCTGAGTGTGTATTGGTCTGATCTGATACGTCCAGAAAGTAATGTGTGAAAATTTAACGTTAACTGGATGTTATTTGGCCAAGAAATGAGCGAAAATGCGAAGCAATATTCACTATTTTTGAGTTAAACTCATTGCACTTACTTTCCTAAATATCTTTTGAACGAAATGGAAATTTAGAAAAACCGAAAATTGTCCCATGCTCTTATTGTTAATATGAATACAACAAGGTATGAGAGAACCTTTAGAGTTCCAAGTAAGTTTTTGAGGATTTGGACAATGTTACTAAGTCCCTTTAACGCTAGTTCGTTTGAGATGGTATAATTATACGTGACAGGGGTGTCGATCCGTGTTTGAGATTGGGGGGGGGGGGGGGGCGAAAATTTGACATTTTTCCAGAGTGACCACTGAGAGAGCTAAAAGCCCCACATTGGCATGCCCGGAAGTTTTATTATGCGCTCATTGAAAGTGTCTTGATGGCTCGAAGACCTGACTTTGGGGGGCACCCACATTTGGGGACAATAATGGGGGGTCCCAGTGGGGCGGAGCCCCCGGAAGCTTTTAGATTTCAGACATTTGCTCCTAGCATGGGGTTTTAAAATTGTATAAAATAGTGAACCTACTCATAACGTATTTTTAAAGGGCATAGCGAGGAAAAGACTGAGCCTTGCATGAGATGGATCCACGTGATCATGTATACTATAGAGCCATCGATATAGTCTAGGGCATTGGGCCTCCCATGAAACTAAGCAAGGGCGTCAACAATTTCTCGAAAGTGTAGGGGAGACATTGCGAGGAAGCGAAGCGACCGAGCTTTTGTAGTTTTGGGCGTGAAATTGTGCGATTTGGTGCACACCTGAGACAGAAATTTCACGTAATATGAAGTATATAGGGTATGTGGAACCAAAACATACATAATGGAAAAAGGGAGGGGGAACAATCTGCTCCTTTTTCAAAGTGTGGGGGGACATGATATTCCAATTTGATTTGCGTTCAGCGCATATGTACCGAGATTATTTTATTTTCTGTGACGGTGTGCTATCTATAGATCAGGTTTAATAAACTTTGTTTGAGGTGTGCGTTTGAGAATTTACGCTGCCCAACCCATTTCAAAAGGTTCCCGCAACCCAAATGAAACTTGCAATATATGAGAAACTGTATGCGCGCGAAGCGCGCGGCAAAAAAAGAAAATTTACAGTCCTTTTCAAACTAAAAACGGCTATTTTGAAGATTAATTAATTGATAAATGTGTCTTTCCCACTCTTTGGCATTATATCACTCGATTTTTTTCTTCCTCATTTTCGGAATTATTGGGGGGGGGGGCGAAATGATATGTTCGCCCCCCCAATATTTTCATTGGGGGGGGCGAACCGCCCCCCCTGCCCCCCCCCCCCCCCCCCCCCCCCCAGGATCGACACCCCTGATACGTGAGTATCTCGTATGAGCTTTAGTCTAGGCTTATAATATTTGATGGACCAATCTTCTTGTTTATCCTTGTCAAAAGGGAGCAACGTGTAAGGGTAATATTAGTATATCCCCTAATGAAGTGTAAATAAATGTTGTGAAATTTTTTGCTATAATCTTGGAAACATTTTAAAATTTGGTCTTAATACATTACTGATGAGAAAAAGTTATGTTTCCATTTTTTATGTTTGGTCCCAGGTGCATTTTGGCGATTTTAAAGATAATTAGCCTAATTTGCATATTTGTGAAATAAGGTCAGGGGTCATTTTCTATCTAGGAATAGTACAATATGATAAAAACCTAGTATTCTAGGGTATTTTGGGGCAAGGATTCCATTTCCGGTGCTCGTTTGTAAGTGATGTATGGGAAAACACTCTGAAATCCAAGATGGCTGCCCCTAATTTGCATATTTATGAATATTATTGATTTTCAGTGGCTACAGCCCCTAATAAGCAATCATTCCGGATTATTATTTGTCAATTATGTTTCTAAGTATGCATTTTAAGATATCAGAGATGAGTTGCCATCGTGGCAACCTCTAGCAATGCCATATTATTTGCATAATTATGTATTTTACCTAATTTGCATATTCCCCAAAATCGAGTATTATGGGAACCCGGCAAGTAAAAAAGAGAAGTATACCACTTTTCCAAGGTTTTGGGGGGCAGCAGATCCATTTTTGATACTTATTTACCTGTATCACCATGGCATCCATCTCAAATCCAAGATGACTGCTCCCTAAATTAACATGTTATCATACACGACTATATTATTTCGGTTATATTAGATTGATAATTATAATGTTTTGACTTTTAATTATTGGACATGAGCAACTAGAATATTTGAATCCACAATGAAGTTGTTTGCTTACAGTAAGCAAATCATACTTTTATCAATTAAATGCCGTTTAAGTAGCAAATAGCATTATTTACTTTAAAATGACAATCTGCGGCCATCTTGAATTTATTTGGGTTGCCGAGGTGAAACAGGTAAATAAGTATCATGAATGGATTCGTTAGCCCCCTAAAACCCTTGGAAAAGTGGTATTAATTGTCTTTTTTACATGCCAGGGTTCCAAATAATACTCGATTTGGGGGAATATGCAAATTAGGTAAATACATATTTATAGAAATAATATGCATTGCTAGAGGTTGCATGATGTACTCATCTTTGATATCTTAAATACATACTTAGAACATAACTGACAAATAAAGATCCGGAAATATTGCTTATTAGGGGCTGTAGCCACTGAAAACAATAATAATTCATAAATATGCAAATTAGGGGAAGCCATCTTTGATTTCAGAGTGTTTCCCATACAGCACTTACAAACGAGCCCCGAATGGAATCTTCCTCAAAATACCCTAGAATACTAGTTTTTATCAATATTGTACTATTCCTAGATAGAAAATACCCCTGACCTTATTTCACAAATATGCAAAATAGCTAATTATCTTTAAATCGCCAAAATGCACCCTGGGACCAAAAATAAAAAATGGAAACATCACTTTTTCTCATCAGTAATGTATATAGACCAAAAAAATTAAAAACTGTTTCCAAGATTATAGCAAAAAAAATTGCTGCTTTACATAACCTGATATACTATATTGTGCTGTATTTGTAATCAGGGAATCCAAATCAAAGGAAACTGTTTTGATTGATTTTTATTCGTGCTAGAAATAAAGATCTTTATTTTTTTGTATTACCATAAAGTCCAGATATCGAGAGAGCTGAACATAAACAAGTATCAACATATAACTTCTGTGGACCCACTTATGTAAATAAAAAATAACCAAATCAATCAATCAATCAATCAATCAATCAATCAATCAATCAAATCAATCAATCAATCAATCAATCAATCAATCAATCAATCAATCAATCAATCATCAATCTCCTACTCAATCAAACAATCAATCAATCAATCAATCAATCAATCAATCAATCAATCAATCAATAATCAATAAATCAATCAATCATTATATAATGTACCTCCTAGTGTGACGCTGTGAGGCTGCATGCACCAAGGGATAGTGAGACGGTCACTCGATGTGTCAGCCGATGCCTGGACCGTCCCCGCCTTTCCTTGGTGATCGTCCTGCATTGTCTCTCGGGAGCTTGGCCACACCACAAAAGACCCAAGCTTCGTGGTCTTTTACTTCAGCAAAAAAGGGCCCCCTAAATTGAAGATTGGAAAATGCTTTATTCCGTTTTGTAACTATCCATAATTACATTAAATTTTATCATGATTACAAATTCGTCTGTACAAAGAGCTCCCGCAATGGGTTTCGAATAGGCAACGATGTAACCAGTTCAGATTAACTGAACTTGTGTTCGGGAAGCTGTCTCGAGGGCAGGGTGGGGCACGGTATGCCACGCCTCGTCTCCTCGGCTCCTCATCATCACCGTCATCTCCCTGGTGCTCGCCCCCCCCACCGACTCGTCACCGTGTATGGGATCGCAACCCACCATGGTCGTTCCGAGGCGTCATCATCCTCGTACTCGCCGTCCCCACGAGACAGGCGCACCACGCTGCTCACATCCTCTTCGCTGCCTCCCAGACTGCGTCCTTGACTGAGTTCGTTTTCCTCGTGACATCGGAGGCGAGAGTTGGGATATCTGCGAAGGGAAATTACTCTTCCTTGTAGCGCACGACGCACCCGATCACCTCCTCATCCTCCTCGTCCGATATGCATGCTGTAGATTGAACGATCCGATTAGGATGCATTCACGTTAACAAATTTATAATTATAACAAATATATATATAAACAACAAGAACAATCATAAATACAACTTTTGTTCACATAAAACATCAACCAAATAGCTTATAAATCCGTCTTAGTTATAATACAATCATTTTCTAAACATATTAGTATATTGCCTAAATAGTTATGAAGGGAAACACTCAGAAGAACATAATTAAGAAGGATGAACAATTCTCTTTGTATACCCTGGAAGTATTTATTTGGGGAAAATACATAGCTCGATTTATATATTCTTCAGCGAATATAAAGCAAAGGAGTAAAATTATAGGGTAATATTTTATGAAACCCTGATAGCTATTAATTTTATGCCAACCAGTACGTTGATACACCAGACGGTGGCCTGAACTTTACCGGACGAAGAAGGAGATTTTGGATAAGTCACAAAAGGTGGTATTATTCACAAGTTTATTACTTTGTGCAATCTTCTATTTCAATTTTAATTTTATTTATATGATTGATATAATGTTTGTAATAATACTTGTTTTTTTCTAAAGAATTAATGAATAAATGAACTTGAACTTGACTTGAACTACACGTGATGGGGCCATTCCAGCACATTCATCTTTCCATGGACAGACGTGGCGTCAGGTACTGGTTTCGGGGGATCAGGCCCTCTCCCCGCCCGTCTCAGGACTGCTCGGCCTTCCTCATCACCAGCCTTCGAGGTCTCATCTACAGCAACAGCGGTCCGCTCTGCCTCGCCCCTGGGCCGTCCCCAGCATCCGAAAACGATATCCGTACGAGACTCGTCGTCGTTTCCCATCACTCCCGTGACTTTTGAATAAAAACGAAAGAACAACATTTAATTATATATACCAGACTAAGTGGCGTCGCGTGTCCAGACTGATTAGGGGGTGGGAAGGACGCCTAATTGTGTATTTTGTTTAAAATAGTTATTTTTTATTTCTATTTTTTTTTTATTTATACCAGATTTTCCCCTAATATTCCCCTTTATTTTCCCCTAACGTTCATCAGTTGGTCATCCTTCCATATCAACCCTAAGATATATGGCACGGCATTCAATTTAGAATTAAACCTTTAATTACAAATAATTAACAAATTAACAAATAACTGCAATAATATCCCGAAAATTATCAGAACATTACTAGATTATTATATATATAATAATAACACGTTTATACTACAGCCTATAATTATGAAGAGCTTCATTCCAAAAAGGCTTTAGATCGAATTTGTAAACTGTGGGAGAAAGCAGGTTTCTTTGGTCAACTTTTCTACACATGCATTAGGAATATGAATATCGAACGTCCCATAGTTGGATTTTGATTGTGTAATTTGTCCTAAATTTGATTTTTAGATAGTCTTACGTGGCTATTAATGTACTGATATCGTTAACTCAATGTTTAGGGAAATTCGGATTTAGCGCCATTTTGAACTAAGCTCTTGAATACCTTTTCTGCGCCATCATGATCGCGGTCGTTATTGTGTCCATATCTTCGGGCTTCCTTCTGTTCCGATCCAGTCTCCTTCGGTCCTGATGTGCCTTCAGGTTCCGCGCATACAGGCGTCAGGTTATCATAGGCGTCCTTGATCTCCTCGATGGCCCGTGTCGCCTCTGGCTCTGGCCTCAGCCGCCTCTAGCTCTGCTTGACTCGCTACGCTCATCCGCTCGGGACTTCAGGCCGTCAGGCGAGCTAGCCTGGCTCTGCTTTCAGCGGCTTCCGCGGCTGCCTCCGCACTTGCTTCTTCACTCTCTGTATTAAAGTCCATAATAATTCAATTATAGATCAAAGATTGAAGTCAAATATCAATAATTAATAATGTAAATTGTGAATGTAGGATTATTTCAGGAAGGTGAAAATGTTGTAAAAGCGCCAAGGTTGTGAAAAATAACCACCCCCAACAATTACGCAATGTAGTGTATATTTAGCATATTGTGTTTGTAATACCTGTTTGCGTAGGCGCACGCTTGTAAACAAATAATATTATTGATAGATTGAGAAAATTATGTATAATTGTAAGATATCTTTAGAAGTTTGCTCTTTTCTTTTGGTTTCAGGTTGTTTTGGATAAAGCGAAAGAAAGAAAAATTATGACCTTTAATGTCCGTATTTCGTTCACGGTAAATAAATATATGTTTAATTTATAAAAACCAAATTAATGAGAACGACAGATTTCACTTGTTTCATGTTCGGGCTGATGGGACTTCTAACACGCCATCAAACTCGAATGTGTATAGGCCTATCGTTAAAAAATAATATACTCAATATAAATCGGGGAAATAGATTTAAAAAACAACGGTATATGCATTATATTGTCAATGATTCGTTTCTGCGGGAAAACTCATTATGTGATCATGAATGATTACATGATTATTACTCAGAGTCTTTAGTGGTAAATCAGTGAATATAAATCGGGGTTTGAATCAAATCATACCAATCTATTTTTGTTCATAATAATAGATTCAAAAGGTATATTAGCCCAATATATACATGAATATAAAATTAATGTATTATAATTTTAACATAGTCCCACGGCCTTTATTGGATACGGATTATACCACGAAAAATCGAGTAGGAGCGAATACAATCAAAACCAGATTTTCTATACTTAATTACTCAATCTACTATTGGACTTACCGGAATTTATTCCACTATGATTTATCCAACTCACATGCTTTTTTCAATCAAGGAAACTTGATTTAAAGAAAATGATTTCCAATTATTTTTGGAAATTAAACGTGGCTTAGAACAAAATAACGATTTCTGCCGCTATACTTCTATCAGTACAATTACTTTCAATATACATGGTTTTGTGACCTATTCCAAACATATCACTTATTTATTTACAAAGCATTGCTTTTTAAAATATTTTATCATCGAAAATATGTAGTAGAACATTACAATTAATTATTTCCAATTAATTTCATGAAACGCAAGCGTGAGTCTTTTAGAAAATAAAGATATTTCTTATACTTACTCAATCTATAGACTTGGAAAACGATCAATATATTCAACTCTTGGTAATCCCAATGCACTTGTCAAATAATATTAAATATAAGTCATGTACGATAAAGAAATCAATCAACTTATTTTATTTAAAAACTCAAAAACGTGAGCAATAGAAAAACGTTTTCTCCAATGCTAGGGTATTTTCCAGTCCTGGATCACCACGGTTTAATTTCGCGTCACGTTGCCCAAGGGAGAGCTAGCTCGAGGATAGAGGAGGAACACACAATCCTTCACTTGTACAGAGTTCCATATACCGAACTAACCGCGTCTCTAGGACTCTATTAATCAAATACCCACCTCCCTGCTATAAGTATGTCAACTCTGGAACTACAGTTATGACAGTCCATGATGAGCGATGGGACGTAGGGGAGGGTGCTAATTGGAGTAGTGTAGCCATGTTAATTTCAAACAAGGGGATTAAGGGGGGGGGGGGGGGGGGGGGGGGGGGGCAACGTTTAGGATTTCAGGACATATGGGGAGCCAGCCTTGGGCCAAACATAATCATCGGAGTTATGTGTTTCTGTCCTTTCACTATGAGTGTTGGGGGGGGGGGGGGGGTGGGTGGCATACTAGGGCTTGGGGCGGGTCCATTAGTTTTAGGAGGCACATTTTCCGACGGAGGGAGGGGGTAAACCCCCTCTTACCCCCTCTACACCCATCCCTTTATACCTACGCCTCTCATCAAATTGATTGCATGTGTGAGTGTGTGTGTATTTAATTTCACTATGCAAATACGCTCTGCAGCGTTCCCTGAATGAAATTAGCATGCCGTCCACCAGTTTGTAATATTGACTCAATAAACAGGTTGAAGAGAGTAAAGCCCTAAAGTCTCTACGAGTTTCTGTTAGCTTTTACCCACTACAATGCCAATGCGTTTTGTCATATAAATACATGATCATTTGACTGCTATTATTGCAAGGCATGTGTGTCTATAATTGAACAAACTTTCTGTGCCTATGTATTTCTAAGACGATAGTGGTTTGACTGGTTCTAAATCCAAAGAATTAGAATAAACGTACGGTTTGTCCCGTACTCATGTTGACATTCCTTATTTGAACGTGATCTAAATTATGATTTTATAAAAACCATAAGCATGAGGCCTACAACGTGACACCCGCCAATACACACGATATGCATCAACACTCGGCATAATGATGCATTATGAATATATGCGGTGAACACCAAGCACATAAGAACAAAAAACAATGTTGAGATGAGGTCGGTGTCGTAGGTGACCCCACTCAGAATGCAATTATCTTCTAATTTATATACGTGCAGAGAGCTTATAATTATACTTATATTCGACCGTCTGGACGGTCATATTATCGATTAAGATTATAGGGCACCCTGTATAAGCCGATTGTTTACCGAGACCAATATAGATCAATACTTTAATACTAATTTAATTACGGTGACCGTGACGTACGTACGGATAATGATATAGAGTACAGCTGATGAAAATAACGCCATTGATCGAGAAAAGGTTGTAATTTATCTTCTCTTGTTTTTTAGCCTCTCGTCGTTGTGAAGGGGTTTTCTTTAGGCGAATCTTGTTCGTAGAATTATAGATAACGTCGTAATGAGAGAAGAGTGCGTTTATCTTACTTTTGTTTGGTCAATTGAGGGCAATTAGATAAAATGAGATTGCACCATGACGAGATTGCGTTTATTCCTCTCTAATTATGCCATAATCAAACATAATTATTGAACAGCGTTTCAGGCCAATATTGTCTTTTGTATATATTATCCGCAATGTAGTACCCACGTTAAAAAGCTCATTATATGGGATTACTAAGATAAGATAGAACGCGCACGAATCCTCTCATATCAGGCCTATACGAGGATTGATTATCAAGCGTATTATTTTAACTCAATCATATTCAATTCCGAACAATTAGGCATTTGTTATTCATGTTAATCAAGGTGCATGCTTCAGTTGTTATTATGGTTTCCATTGTATCATCAAGAAGAAATCTAGTTATTAATTGATTTGATATACGATATCGTGCTCATTAACTGAGTCATTATAGACGCTGTAGTGTGTCAAGGTTGATTGAAGCGTAAAGGCGATTTAATATTCTATCTACCCCAAATAATATAAAAAAAAACATATTGAAGGGAGTTACTTAAAGATGAATTAAACCCAATCAACAATCAACAAAGGATCAGAGTTATTTAACATTTCACTGGATGAATATATCGGGCTTGCGTATATCTGTTTTTTTATTTCCCTGAAGATGTATGATCAATGAAATTAGTTGTTAGGCTTTCAAATATATATATTTTCTCATGATAAGTTCACCATAAAATGGTGAATACGGTTCTATATTATTTTCAAGCTACCAAAATCGAACTAGACTAATTAATGGGTTTACAAATGTCCTTAAACGTAAGGCATATATATACTGTTTAAAACACGTTCCTTCGAGTTCTGAAATCCCCATTTAGCCCACTCGGCTCCCCTACCAGTTTTAAAACGCTGTGTAAAAATGGGTTGTTAAAGGGGGTAGTTTAGTTTGGTAGAGAGGCGCTGCACATCCACAATTTCTTTGTAGTAAATGTAATAACCTGAGTGTCCGAATAGAGAGACATGCAATTCTAATGCGAGAATAAACTTTATTTGGTCAAAATCGACCCAGAAACAGCTGATATATCAATAAATATACTGATCTTATAATTATTTGGGGCCCAAATATTAGATGATTTTTCAAAAAAAAAAAAATTGCTCAAAAGCGTTTTTAAATAGTTGTTGATGATCTCTCTATTTAATCATTATTTAAAAAAAAACATCACATGCATAATTTTGGGTAATGATAAAATGGTTGAAAGAATGCCTTTTCAGAAAGCGCCTCTTGTGTTTTAATGCTCTACTTGAATGATAACGGGCTTTTTAATTAGTCGTTGTAATTTTGCTATACCTTTTGAGCATGGTGGAGTTATAAACTATTAGTTATAATGTTA